>VZTB01004999.1:742879-785550 GCA_013397245.1 Thryothorus ludovicianus
CTCCCTTTCCTCCCTCCCCTCCCTTTCCTTTTTCCTCTCGCTTCCCCTTTTCCTTTCTCCCTTCCCTTTATTTCTTTATTTCTTTTAATTTAAAGCTCCAGCTTTTGCAGCCGGCCCACAAAGGGACATGACGTGCTTCTGCAGCGACGCCTGCACCATCAGGGCTTTTCCTCGGGCGGGAAGCGTCTCCCCGGGCAGGGTGGAGGGAAAGCAGGACAAGGAGACTCCAACCTTGGCACAAATCCCAGGCAGCCTTTCCACCTCGTGCGAAATGCCGAGTGCCCTGCCCTGACCCTGGCTGCTCAGCTTCCTGTGGGAGGAGGTGGTTTTTTTTCCCTAGGGAATTCTGTCTGCCCACAGGGGAAGTTTTGGAGGGAGTTGTTTTGGGATGAGGGCCTGTTGCTGGTGTGGGGGTGCTGTGGGTTGCTGGCAGTGATTGTGGTGCTTCCCCAGCAGCCATGGAGTACATCAGCACACGGGGAGGCACCAGGGCCGTGGACTTCGAGGGAGCCCTTTTCTCTGGCTATGCACCCGATGGGGGCCTCTTCATGCCCCAGCGCATCCCCTCGCTGGACAGGGACACTCTGCAAAGGTGGAGCAGCCTCTCCTACCCCGAGCTGGTGAAGGAGCTGTGCTCCCTCTTCATCCCAGCCAAGCTGGTCCCACGGAACGCACTCAACGGTGAGCGGAGTGTGGAGCTGCTCACAGAGATGTGCACGGGGGTTTGGGGGGTTCAGATGCACCTGCCTGCCTTTTCCCCTGTCCTCTTAAAGCCCCCAAGAGAAAGGAGCCGGCTGCACCCTTCCCTGCACCTTTCTGTGTAGCCTGTTCTCCTCGGTCACCTTGCTGGCAGTAGTGGGAAAGGTGTCCCCTGTGTATAAATAGGGGTTCTGGTGACAGCAGCAAGCTGGTTTTGTGTCCCTGCTCACTGCTGGGGCTCCCTCCAGGGCTTTCTGCTGCTTCACGCTTGCCTTGACATCTGTTTTTTGTTTTTAACACTTATGAGCTATCATTTCCACCAGAGGGCAGCTGCAACCTCTGTCTCAACAGCACATTGGTACAAAACTTGTATTTCCTGCATTTTGTGTTTTAATACAGTTTTCTGATTGTGTGGCATGTCCCCTGGGATTACTTAGCACAGAGTTGTCAAGCACCATGAAGCTGGGCTCGTTTATTCTTAATAACCACAAACAACTTGCTGGATATCTGTCACTGCACCAGCAACTGAGGGTGTTTGGTTGTGCAGGAAGGTACCCGGGAGCATGAAGAGCACAGATGCAGGAAGCCATAGGTCAGAAAAACATTCCTCTTTTTTAACAGGCCATTTAACCATTTTCCTTCCAGAGCTGGTTGACAAGGCATTCAGCAGATTCAGACACAAAAATGTCGTGCATATGTCCCGGCTGAAAGATGGGCTGAACATTTTGGAGCTCTGGCATGGTGTTACATATGCATTTAAGGACCTGTCCTTGTCCTGCACAGGACAGTTTTTACAATATTTCTTGGAGAAAAAGAAGAAGCATGTCAATATTCTGGTGGGTGAGTATGACTCCTTGGAGGTAAGATTCTTGGGCAGGCCTTTACCTTGAGATCCATAATTCTACAGCCCTCCCCAAAGATGCCCCAGGATGGTATTGCCTCATATTTAATGGCTGCTCTGGCCAAAAACATCTCATGGAGCATCTCTGCATTTTTTTCTTAAAGTACAGTGATGCAGGTTTGATTAACACAGCAATTTTTTGCTTTTCTTGGTGCCTCCTCACTTTGGAACAGGGACTTCAGGGGACACGGGGAGCTCGGCCATCGAGAGCGTGAGAGGGCAGAAGAACGTGGACATCTTTGTTCTGCTGCCCAAGGGCTTCTGCACCCAGATTCAGGAGCTTCAGATGACCACTGTCATTGAAGACAACGTCCATGTCTTTGCTGGTTGGCACTGCTGTTTGGACTGTCCACTTTATGGCCCTGCTGTGTCAAAATCTTGACCCTAATAGTCTGAGGGGACTGCTCAGTGGGATTTGCAGGTTTAGATTTGCAGCCAGCTGGATCATTGCTATCACCATGCTCAGACATCTGGCTAACAGGAGACAATATCCCCAGTTTGAAAACCAAGCAGTTTAAGGATTCCTTTTCTCCTGGCCATAGATCAAGAGCTGCCTCTATGCAGGCGGTTGGTGTTTAGCTGAACTAAATTCAGCACCATTTTTTGTCACTAAAAGGATTTAGCCAGTCCTTCCCCCTGTCCCCATGCCTTCTTGGGTGATCCGTACCCTACCACTGTGGATTGGTGGTACCCTACCCTAATGGATTGGCATCACCAGTGAGCTGCTTGAGTTCCCATGGGCTCCTCTGCTCAGCCAGCTCTCACCTTGGCATCTCACAAGAGGATGCAGCATTTGCCTTCCTGGCAAGTTTATATTTGGTAGAAGTGAGAGCCCAGAGTGCTGTGTCTGCAGAAACCACCTGACATCCACAGGGTGCCACTCAGGCCCTGGTTCACACAGCCCCCAGGGCAGACAGGCAATTCAGGACACTCCTGGCCAACAGCAAACCTCAGGGCTCGAGACCAACCCTATTTCTGAGCAGAAATACTTCATGCCTGATGCACTGCTGCTGGCAGATCTAATCTTTCCTTTCTCCATTTGACAGCTCATGGGAACAGTGATGAAATCGATGAGCCGATCAAGGAACTGTTTGCTGATGTTGATTTTGCTGGAAAATACAACCTGATGAGCCTGAATTCCGTCAATTGGTCCAGGATTATGGTGCAGATTGCTCACTACTTCTATGCTTACTTTCAGTGTGCCCCCTCCCTGGATACCACTCCGCTGCCCGTGGTGGAAATTGTTGTGCCAACGGGAGGAGGAGGAAATATCACAGGTAAAGGGAAAAAAAGATGGGTTAGATAAGAGAGAGAGAATGCTGTGATCTATGGACCAAAAGGAGTTTGCAGATACTGAGTATTGCTATTTATTAAAACACCCACTCTCTGGTAGGATTTCTTCAGAACCACTTATATTTTATTACTCATGTATGGTTATTACTCAATTTAGGTGTCAAGGATGATTTGCAAGGTGCAGAAAAACCCAAACCACCCTTTGATGATGACTCTAACTATCTTGAGGATGGGCACATTAGGAGAGGACAGAATGTGTTTGATGCAGAAAAGAGGGAAAATGCTGTGGCTCTGATTTCTTAAGTGAGACATTAGCAGAGGTGTGGAGTCCTGCCTGGTCCTCTCTGGTTTGCGTGGTAATGCATGGTCAGGAGAACCACTCTTAATTGCATAATCTGGCCTTCTAAATGAGAGTCCTTGATTGCTTCAGTCCCAAAATAGGTGTAGAACTGTCTTATGAAAGCAATGACGGTTTTTATATATTCACTGCTCTTCCAGGCTGCCCATCAGAGAGGCAAAAGCCCAAAATCTTCATCTCTCCTGCTTGCCTTGGCAGCTCCCTGAGCTCTCAGTCCCCTGCCTATCCACCAGCCAAAGTGGAGATGAGCAAGGGTGTGTTTTCAATGGCAGGTGGAGCATTGCATCCCTGAGTTTTATAATCTCTGCTCTACCAAACCACTGAAGTCAGTTATCTGAGAGTCCACCAGGGAATATCATTTGAGTCTGCTTCTGAACTAGGTGCTCAATCAATTTGTACAATGACTTCTTTGCTAAATCTCCTTCAAATGTTTCTTCATCAAGCACTCGTGCATTTTTTTTTTGACTTTTTTTTCCCTAGCTGGCTGTATTGCCCAGAAAATGGGTCTCCCAGTTCGACTTATTACTGTAGTGAACAGCAATGACATCATTCATAGGACTGTTCAACATGGAGATTTCTCACTGGCAGAGAGTGTGAAGGCTACATTAGCATCAGCCATGGATATCCAGGTTTGCAGTGAACTGACCAGAATGTTAAAATAGAAAATATTGCTGTGGTTTTTTTATATCTTGTACTCTGTTCTACCTGTAAATTCTGCCTGATGCATTAGGAGGTGTGACTCATATTGACCATTTATGCTCCAGACTGCTGAGCTGAGATAGATCAAACACCTTCTCCCTCACTTTTCAGGGCTTGACTTTTTGATCTTCGTTGTTGAGTGCTGGGCTTCCAGAGATTCATTCTGTGCAAGCTTAGTAAGACAGGGACGTTTCCACAACAGATGATAACTAGAAAACTAAAAATGCCATCATATCTCAAGGATTTTGTGGTGCTTCTGAAAAGCTCACAAAGAGCAAGAGGAGAGACTAAGAAGGAGGAAGAGAAATGGAGAAGAAATGCCTCCTTCATGGCTGCCTGCAGCTTGCTCAGAGCAAAACAAGTCCCAGCAAGCAGGGAAAGGCCTCAGAAAGAAAAGTCATGGAGGTACAGAAACCAAACACCTGGAAGCACATACCTCCCCTTTCATTCCCACCCTGAGATCTCCAGGGATTGGATCTGCTTCCAAACAAGTGATCAAAGTGGGAAACCCTTGGTGTTGGATCTCTGTGGCCTTAAGCTACCTGGATTTTCCAAAAGCTGTTCAAACACATTGGGAGGACCTGGGAGTCTGGAGGTTCTGCCATGCTTTGTAGTCACTAAGTCCCTATGCCCCTATCACCAGGCTGTGCCCTGCAGCTTGGCTTTCTCCTGGGCCACGAACTTGTGGGGCTCCTCCGAGCTCCAGGGGTAACTGGGCTCCTCTCTCAGCCCATCTCCCTTCAGTAGCACTGGTCAGCAAGTGCCAGACTTTGGGGTCATGGGGGCAGAGAGTCAGATGAGGAGATTTCCTGAGACTCCTGAGGAGCTAGATGAGTGAATCCCTCTGTACATCCCTCTCCATGACTACAAGGAATTGTTCAGCTCACATCTGAAGCATCCATGCAAATATTTCTGCAGCTAAAGAGAACATTTGTTCTGGAGGGGAATTCAGGAGGTCTCTGGCTGGGATTTGTTTAAGGCAGGCTCAGCCTTGAGGTCAAGGTGGGATTGCTCAGGGCTTTGTCCATTTGGGTGTTTGAGACTTCAAAGATGGAGAGTGTATGGCCACTTTAGGTTGCTGCTTCTGCAGACTAAGGTAAAACAGAGTAAACTTTGCCTGAAGAGTTGAAGGTGAAGCAGAAAGCCTCATGTGGATGAGCCTTGTAAGGAGCAATCCCAGGACAATCCCAGTACATGCTGTGTCTTTGCAGCCAAGCAGGGCTGTTCTCTGTCCCTGAGGTCAAGAAGAACCACACAGCTCATACCCACACTGCAAAACTTTGTCCCCAGCATGGCCTGGCCTTTAAACCGGGCCCCAACATTTTCCTGGAGAGCTGTGATGGTGTGGGACAGAAGCACCAGCCTTACTTAGATGGTAAGGCTGGTACTTGCACCTGTGCCCTGGCCCAGTTCAACTTACTGGTGTCAAAATAGTGTTCTGTAATGGAAACCATAAGGCTGGTGGGAATGGAGGGTAAAGGGGAAATGTGGGAAGGATGTGGGAACAGCAGAAAGGACAGAAGAAATAGTGTCAGGAGCACAGTGTTGGAGGCTTCTCCAGGAGCAGGTCATGGTAGTTCAGGCACACTGACCTGTATCTTCTCAGGACAGTCTAAAACGGGGGACAGCCTAGAGCAAAGGACAGGCTACACCCAGACTAGACTGAAGATTAGGGGCTGGAGGCTCTGGGAGATGATGGTGGGGAGATGAAGAACACAACTGGGGCCATAAGGCAGCCAGATAAGGACACAAAAGGCTGAGTAAGTCCTGATAACTCAACAAGGTAGGACAGGATGGAGTGACAAAAGGTCATAGGCGCTGTCAGCTGCAGAAAGTTCTGAAGAGTTCATCCAAACCCAGCACTTGAACCCAGGAGGTGAGATGAGGACTCTGTAAGCTGGTGCCCCTTGTCCTGTCTGCCTTGGCCAAACCACCTAGGTGAATATTTCTTGGTGCTTGTAAGTGTGCAGGAATGAGGCAGGGCAGAGAAATTGTTTTGGGACCCTCCTGTACGGTGTTGCACAGAGTTCTGCTGCAGTGTTGCAATGCTGATTGCTACACATACGGGCCAGTCGAGCCCTATATGTGCCCTATAAGTTCATGGAGATTATCAGGCAGCCCTGCAGCGAGCTGGGTGAGTCACAGCAGCATCTGCAGCACTGAGTAAACAGCTGGATGGTTCTGGTTCTCCAGTGCACAGTGTGTTATTAGCCTGGGCTCCTCATGGTGATGGTACAGATGTGGTCACGCTGTTGATTCATCAGTCATCCCTTCATTTTGTGTTTTAATCTGATGGTCACTGTCAGACTGCTCTGACAGGTCAGAGGTTCAAAAGACATTGTGTTCCCAAAGACTTGTCTTGGGATGTAGTTGAGCAAAGGGAAGACAAAAAGCCCACCCTGGCTTCGACCAAGGAAAACACAGCGGTAGGGCCTCAGCCCTAATGAATCCACAGGGATTCTTCCCCCCCATTTGAATTTCCTCACCTATTGCTTTGTTATCCCAGGAGCCTTACAATGTGGAGAGGATCCTCTGGCTGCTCTCGGGCTCTGACAGCCACCTGATAAAAACTCTGATGGAGCAATTCAACATCTCAAAAAGACTGAAGCTGCCAGAGGATTTGCACAGAAAGGTCAGTTCCTCACCCACACAACACTTTGCCTCTGTGTGTGTGTAAGGAGATTATTGCTACTAGGTATTTCCAGTTCATTTTCAGAATAAAAAAAAAATCATAGTGGAGAGTATGCAACCAAAAATTTAAACATGAGGCCAAAACAGATGTTTTATATCAATGTGTGTGCATAGAGATACTAAATGTCCACTTTTTGTTTTGTTTTTTTTAGGAATGCTCTTTCTTCTCAAAACTAAGTTTAAAAATTGCCTGCAGTTATTTAGGTAGCATATGAGATTGGCCCATCCTTGGCCATGCACTGAGGCATCATAGAGTGGATGCTGGCACAAGTTGGGTGTTTGGGAGTGAATCTGCTGAGTTTGGTGCAATTCAGTTTTACTGTTACAGCAAAGGGGAACACAAACACAAAGCAGAGGGAGATACAAAAGAAAAGCAAAGATTTGAGTTGTGAGAGTGCCAGGTGCAAAATCCTGCCTTTTCCTCTCCAGTTTCTGACGTGCTCTCCCTCGCAGAGCAGCCTTTGCCCATTGCCCACTCCTGCTTGTGCTGCAGAAAAATAAATACCAAACAAATTTATTATTTAGAGCAAGAAGAGCTGTTACACTGAGGTGGATTTTACAAGTCCTCACAAAACTCCCTCACATGGAAATATGGAAATAGCAGTGCAGAGATGAGGAGCTGAGTCCTGGTTCCTGCCCACCCACACTCACAGCACCCGTGGATGGAAACCCCTTGCCCACACTCCATCCCTGTGTTTTTTTCCAGCAATGCCTCATCCCCTAGCTGCAACAGCAGCCCCTTTTTCTTCAGTCTCTGGGGAAACCCATCCTCCAGCCTCCCTATTTCCACCTGCTTTGCTGAGTGCCTGTGGCACAAACCCAGCTGGGGACGGGTTGGGTGGTGGTGCCCTGTGTGAACCTCCCTGTTTCCCCACAGCTCTCTGAGACACTGGGGTCGTGCTCAGCCTCTGACCAGGACATTGTGGGAGCCATGAGGCGCTGCTGGGAGGAGAACCAGTACCTGCTGTGCCCCCACTCTGCCGTGGCTGCTCACTACCACTACTCACAGCCACACAGGTAGGGAGAGCCATGGCCAGGAGCAATAGGGACTGGAGCATCACTGTCCCCTTGCTCCTGCAGCATCTCCAGCTCCCAGCTCGCTTGCACTGTAAGTTTTCTTTGCTTGTCTTTCCTTTCCAGCATCCCTCGGTGTTGCTTGGCTCCAGCCTCTGCAGCCAAATTTCAGGATGCCCTTCTCCAAGCTGGCCTGGTTCCTCAGATGCCCCCTGAAATCACTGCCCTGACAGCAATGGAGACCAGGTCCACTCCCCTGGAGCGGGGGCAGGACTGGGCACAGGTGCTCCGGGGCCGGATTGAAGCTGTGGCACAGCAGTGGGAGGCACAGGCAGGGCAGGCTGCACCCCAGGGCAGGGGGGGATCACAGGGCAGGTAGTCACACAGACCTGACTGCTGGGCACAGCTGGACAATGCCTCCCAGGGCTCATTCTCCACTCCCAGAAAAGCTCTGTTTTATGCTGGGAGTCTCTGTGCAATGATTTATTAGCAAGAATGCACTTCCCTGTTGATTTACATGGACTATCTCATAACATTTTCAGTAGAGTTTAATTATATGGACAATTTAATAACATTTTCAGTAAAAAGCACTGCAGTTGTATCCTCTTTTTTCCTAATAAATCATATAAGCTGATTGAAACTCTGAGTTAACCTGGCTGTTCCATCAGTACTGGCTGTTCCAGAAAGCTGCCTTAGCCCTACCCACAGCTGCCTGCTTCTTGAGCATTATCCAGTGATTCTGGCTCTCTGCTGGGATGTTCAGCCCAGCAATTCCAATAGCACCCAAGATGCTCAATAGGAAACACATGCATGAGTGGAGCAGATCCGCTTTACACATCCCTGTAATTTAAGCAGTGCCAGGGATTATTCCCAGGCATTGAAACTTGCTCTGGTTAAATAGCACATGATTTCCCTGGACAAGCTTATCCTAAAGAGTGCTTTTCCAGTGCAGTATCTCACAGCTTTTGGTCCTAGTCCTGCTTCAGACTCTTCCCAGGCAACTTCCACTGTAACAAGTAGGAAATGGGAAATTCCCTTGATCTTCTGCCTGAAACTTCAGGTCTTTCAATACCACGTTCTCATCATAAACGTATAAATATATAAATACCTTGTGTGGGCGCTGCCTCCACAAGTCATGCATCTGGCAGGAATCTCTTGTGCCTAAAAAAGGGGGAAGAAAAATAGGAATAATTATACCAGGAGGGAAAAATCCCCCTTTGCCATCAAAAAAAAATTCCCCCTTTGACATCAAAGGAAGTCCTGTAATGGGAGGATTAATTTGAAGGTTTAGTGGCATTTAACAGGGTAAAAGTAAATTCTGTGAAGTGATTCAGCTTGGGATGTTGCAGAATGTGCGGGAAGAGTGGGAAGCTTGGCCTGGGCTGCAAGCTGCCTTGCTGGCATCCAGGCAGCCTTTTTCTTGGCTCCCTCTGGCACAGCTGGCCCTGTGCCACCTCCTTCCATCCCACCGAAACCCTGCAGGAGAGGAGAGACCTCTGCCTCTTCCAAGGTGGGGGCTGAGGCTGCCCCATCCCAACTAACAGGGACAGGGGAAACAGCTTAGCTGAAAATGATATAAAAACCACAGCACTTGGATGTTTTTGATGCTAGCAGCTCTACTTGCATGGATTGAGCAGCTGGGAGGTGAGGTCCAGGAATGAGGCCATCATTCACCCTTCTTTAAGAGCCAAACCAGCAAAATACCTCTTGTTTAAGCAACAGCTTGATCCTCACAAAAACCTTTCCCCAAAGGATGACTTTGCACTGGGGATGGTGCAGGACATTTCTGGGGGTGGCCATGAGAAACTTCCTGGTTCCATTTGACCCCCATGATCAGCTTCCCCTTTCATTGATGCAGATGTTTTGTTCATTGGACCTCACTGCCCTTAAGAGCTGCCTCCCCAAATCTTGCTGTTCTCAGCCAGGGATGGCTGCCCAGTTGTAATTTAGCCTTTAATCATAGCTTAAGACACCCTGTGAGAGGGGAGAGGCCTGAAATTGCACCCAGTTCTGCACTCAAGTGAGGGGTTACAAACCTGGCTGGCAAGACCCCAGCCCCTCACTGGGGAACACTGCAAAGGATGGGGGGAGTGGGGCTGGATTTGCAGCCTGCCTAAATCTTGGTGTGTTTTGCAAGCAATGACAAATACATTCCCTGCTCCCATCCCAGTGCCCTCAAGCAGTAGGATGAGTAAAGGGTCCAGCCTTATTGCAGGGTGAAAAGGAGTTTAATTCTCAACCATCCCTGAGGATACACATATGGGGTGAGGATGCTACATCTTCCCCAGCCCAAATTGGACTTTTTTTGGAGCAGGACACTCTGAAACTCTCTCTGTGATCTCTGGAGCAGAAGAACAGCAGGAAAAGCCTGTTCCATGCCCGGAGCCAAGGCAGAAGGAGCACAGACAGGCTCCCACAGAGGGCAATGCACAGTCACTCGTGCCAGCCCGGTGCCTGGGATGTGGGAAGGAACCTGGCCCCATGGGTGTGCTGTGTCCCACCACCTGCTTGGGGACCATGTGTGGCCACTCTCACACCAGGAGCTCCCACTCTGTCCCCAGAACTGGTGCTTGGGGCTCTGCTCGCTCATCCTTGGGTCTGGCTGAGAGAGAAGGTCAGCCTGGTTTGATGGAAAGATGGAAAACAGAGGAAGGAAAGTCACACAAAAAGTGAGGACCCAACACTGATGGGTGGCTGCAGGCTCTGGCAGCTTTACATGTTCACGAGGTCAATGATAATTTGGCCCTGCACCTTCCAGAGCTGATCACAAACCCAGGACAGGCTTGTTGAATAATTAATCTCATACATCAACTGCTCTTGCTTTTCTCCAGCAAAAATTTCAATTTCAGGTCCCTGATCTCAAGCATATCTGACATGTGATCCAGGAGATAGTGATGCCCACAAACCAGTGACCATACTCCATGGGGACACAGTATTCCCCCCCAAGGGACATGGCTGGGCCATATTCCCAACTCCTACCTCAAGGAAAAGTAGGGTCTTGGGATGGAGGTGCAACGTATTGAGACAGAGGAACAGGGTCATGGCTCAGCTGGAGTTTCTGCTCAATAACTCAGACGTACCAAAGCAACTGAGCCAAACTCACTTGTAGTTGGTGTGTCCAGCAAGGGACTGGAGCACCTGTCCTGGTGTGATTTGGGATCTGTTGGACTACCTGTGGGGTCTACCCTCTAAGCCATCTGCCTCTGTGCCCTGTGGGGACTTCATCCACCAGCAGAGCTGTGCTGTGGTTCAACACTCCAGTCATTAATAGTGCCATTAAGAGATTTATTTGCTAAAGGGAGACATGGGGTGACTGCTGCTCTGGCCAAGATAAAACTGAAAGGAATATAAAATCCCAAAGGAGCTGTGGGTGAGGATGCTCTTTCCCATGAGCAGAGCAGTCCAGACTTCCCCTGTGCTTTGTCACCATGTCCATCCCCATCTTCCAGCTCGTGGCCACCCAAGGAATTGATCTTTGGGCAGTTACTCCACTGACTGGGCTGTCACGTCCTTCTACTCCATTTATGAGCTGGGAGGAGCCCACAACGTGGTGAATTAAAAACCAATGCTTTAAAACAGTGTTCTGAATGTTTGGGAGCTGAATTATTATTTATAATGCCCTGGGGGCCCCATGTAATTTATGGACAGGTATGAAGACAAGGAGGTGCTCAGACATGGGGATGAGCCCGGTGTAAATGCTGAGATAGAAAGATAGATAGATGGATGGATGAAGATAAACTTCTTGGCCAAGAGAGCTGCAGATTGAAAAACAGGAGATGCAGAAGGCTGCTCTTACACATCTCTGCTCCCCTAGGGTGATACCTGCTATCCCACTACTCTCACTCTAAAATGTCATCTCAAGCGTGGTGCAAATCATTTGTTTACTATTATTTTTTTTGCATTTATCCAAAGTGCAAGGCAAAAAAAGTAAAAAGGAATTGCTTTGTTGTTGCAATTTGCTGCTAGGCATTCCTATGTGTGCTAATGATAAGTATTAATTAAATAGCTTTCTGTTGTCTTTTAAATGCAGTTCTTTCAGGCTGTAATTAAAAACAGACACCCAGCCCTTTCTGTCTACATAGGAAGAGGCAGATAGGCCTCTGGAGCTCGGCACTTCTTTCCTTGTAACAGGAGAGAAGTGGAAAATGAGGCAAAACCAGTTTCCATTGAAAACTCACCACCCTGTGCATGTCCTTCACAGGGAAAACAACCAACTCAAGGAAATTAAAGGAATGTGACTTCCAAGATCCCAGCCCTGCAATCAAAGTAAGTTTATTTGCCCTTAAGATCTTTCAGCTTCATACATTTTAAAGGCAGAAGAGATCATTTTGTTTGATCTCTGGGCTACACAGGCTGCTGAACATTCCTCTGATGCATTCATCATGCCCAGAAGAACCTTGTTGCCTTATGAACATTTTGATCTGGGTAGTTTGTGATAGGATTCCATCCCTCTCACTTGTTTCTTGCTTTCCCCAGATTTTTTTTGATGTGAAAAACAAGGTACTGCTGTGAGTCCCTATCCCTGTGCTGCTCCTCTGGTCAGTATTAATCTCCCATCTCAGGGTGTGCTGCTCAGGGAAACTGGAGCTCCCACCAGCCCTGCTGCCCTCTCGCTTTCCCAGCTTAAAATAGACTAAAGCCCTCTAGAAATGAAAATAAAATGTCAGATGCTCACGTGGTGGAAAGCAACCACCAAATAAAATTTCCCATTTGCCCACAACACTGAATCACACTTAAGCCCAAATTTTTTCTGCCCTTAAAGGCAACTTAAAAGGGCTTCACTTATCTAAAATGCAGCTGTTAATCAATAAATACATGGAAAGACAATGGCTGTCTGCTGTGCAGCTTGAGAGAGTGGTGGGGGAAGATGCAGCTCACTCAGAGGACGCCTTGGTCAGAGATGACCCATGAGAAAAAAGTTCCTGTGTTCAACAGCTGCATAGACACCTTTCTTTTTTTCTTTTTTTTTTCTTTTTATTTTTGGTGAATGGAAACATTTAATTATACATTTGAGTAATTTATAACCTGAGATGTGGAGAATTTGTGTGATAAGTACACAGAGAGTATAAGACACATTGCCTGTGAGGGGATCCAGATTTGGGCAGTGCAGCACTTTGGTCACCCAGGGTGATGCTCCTCTGCCTTGAGAACTCCTCACACAGTTCATAAAACAGCCACTTTTGGGGTCCTATCAACCCAAGGCTGGATTTGCTATGGGGTTTTCTGTCTCACTCAGCCCCATGGCTGTGTCTGCCTTGTGATTTTGATGCAGCTGGATTTTGATGCAGCTGGATTTTGATGCTGTGTCCACAGGGAGCTGGGAACACAAGAAGGGGTCTGGGACACTCTGCAGGCTTTTCCCTGGTGAGGGGAGCCCAGGGCTGGGAGCATCTCTGGGGCTGATGGTGGCAGCAGAGACAGAAGTGGCTCAGAAGGGAATTTTTTCTCAATTATTTACATTTTAGAAATGAGAAAGGGGAAAAAATGGGATGGAAAAAGCAGGGGGAACAATACAGAAAGTAAGCATTCAGAAATCAAATAATTAATTAAAAAAGAGTTTGAATTTGTTTGAATTGAATCAAGATTTTTTTTTTGGCAAACATAAGTTTCAGTTTCTCTTGAGCAGAAACTGAAAACAAAAAGAGCCTTTAAAAAAGTATTTTGAAAGCAAAATTACTTACTTTTAGTCCAAATGGTTAAAATTATGTTTCCGTTTTGAGAAGAAGAAGAAAATGCAAAAAAATTGCAAGTTCTAGGGAATATTTAAAAGACCATATCACAAAAAAAGGTGTTGTGTGGGAGATGAAAAGCAGAACGAGAGGGCTGGAAAAGAGAGCAGCCAGCAGCTGCCCTGTGTGGCTCTGTCCTTGCCCTGACACCCCTGAGATCACCCCGAGCACTTTAAGATCACGAGATACTGAGAACAAAGAGTTTGTGTTCTCTTTTTTGCTCTGTAGTTCCCTGCATTTTCAGGCTCCCAAAGCTGGTTCAGCACTTTTAGGGCAGGTTAGAAACCAATTCTTAAAGAAAGCAGAGCAGAAAATTGCATATAATGTGGCTCCAGGAGGGCGATGCTTTCAGAAGAATAGCAAAACTAACGATTCCTGAAAAATAAATAAATTAAAAAGTGATGAGCACAGGTCAGTGATATTTTGTGCAATTCCTCACTATTCATCTCATTTCTTGCCTTGGGACCCCTCAAACAGAGCATGACAGGTATTTGCAGAACTTTCTGCTCATGAAATGAAACAACAGCAAAAGAAGCAGGAAGGGGAGAAGGGGCTGTGTCTAAACATGGCTTTATTTTGGTATCTGACACAGGGAGTGGAGCAGGACTCACCGTGCTAAGTCCTGGACTGACGTGGGAAAAGGATGATGAAATATTTTGCTGTTGAAGTTCGCAATCAGAGCTTAAACGACAGGTTTTGAGGATGGGGTATTTCTGTCACTGGCTTTCTGTGGGAGCCTGGGAAGGCTCGAGGTGAGGTGAGGATCAGTGGGAACCCTCCTGCAGCTCCCCCAGCCTGGTCACTGCCACCTGGGTGACTTGCAGGGGCTGCTGCCACCTCCTCACCCTGAGCTCGATGCCCTGCAGCTCCTCTTGGTCCCTACCTGCCCGGCAAAGCACCAGCTCCCTGGGAACTCCTGGCTTCCGCTCCTCCGGGATGCTTGTGGGGATTAGCCAAGCTATGCTCCCTAAACCCATCACATGTGTTTCAATAGTTTTAATTGTTGCCTTTAAGATAATTACAGGCTGGAGAGCGCGGACAGGAAGAGCCCTGTGGATTTGCACCGGGGCTCGGGAACACCGTTGTGTATGGAATGGGATATCTGCCACTTGGAAGTGTTTTTCCTGCTTGGGAGAATGGTTTGCATGCCACAAGCAGGGAAGGCCACAGGTCCCCACTTCCCATGGCTGGAACAACTGGAACAAGGTGTCCCCCTGCCCCCCACTCCACCTGCCCTGGGGAAAGAATCCCCCAGCACCTGGCTCAGCAGTTACTGACCCTTGCTCATTTAAGTTGCAGCTTTTTCCTCCTTCCCACATCTGTTCAGAAGGGAATGAGGGCCTGAAGTGAGCAGAATGCTGAAAATCAGGCTCACAGGGGGCAGGGAGCACCCAGGGCCCACCTTGCTTAGAGATGAGGAGCAGCAGCTCCTCTTCTTGGCTCTTAGTGAGGTGGACCATACTTGGTTTTTTCTGTATTATGGTTTATCCTGGTCCCTTGCTGGCTATCCAGCCTTCATCACCAGAGAAAACACTTTCCTTATTTTAGAGGGAGATGTCTCTGTCCCTCCTGCAGCCTGGAGTAATTCAATATTGAGTGAGAGGATTGCAGTCACTGCTTTTCCTCTGCACCTTTCTTGCAATATTTTTGTTGGAGCTCCCTGCTGAAGAGCAAGACAGGCAGCTGTCAGGAATAACAAAACTTCCTGGATGCTGCCTCACCACAGAAGAGCTGGGGCAGCACTGAGGACCCCTCTTGGGGCACAGACCTTCCCCAGGGTTCACCACACAACACAGGATTTCTCCTGAGATCTTCTCCAGCTCGTTGTGTCACCACGAAACCCAGCAGGAGGCTCTTGCCTTTGCATTTGCAGTGACCTTTTTATCACTGATGCTTTCTAAAATGAAAACAAGATTTCATCAACATCCAAGAGTTTGCTCCAGTCCAGCCTCCAGGTTCAGGATGTCTCATGGCTAGTGTGGATCCGGAGGATCTGGCTGGTTGCTCCCAGACGTTGAAACTCGACGTTACTGGAGGGGTGATGTGGGGCCTGGCAGGCCGAGGGTGGGATTTGTTTTAGCATTCAATCCATAGAAATCCATTTAATAGCACTTCCCCTAAAGTGCCTTTCTTCCATCCGAACTCCTAAAATAGAAATAATCACGGTAGGGAAAAAATTTGGAACAACTCAAATATTAAAATGCAGTGAAAATGAACTGGCTCCTGGGTGGAGGGGACGGGGATGGGCCCCATTGCTGCTGCCAAGGTGAGTTTTGGGGACCTGTTCAGACCTACATTTGCTGGCAGTGGATAAGAAGTCAAACCCAACTGAAATCCAGAACTAAGCGTCCTGAGGGGCTCCTCGAGGATGGGATATTCCCCTCCATGAGCTGCTGACTCTCCCCCAATAATTCTTCACATCCCATCCCTCTTCCCTTTTCCCTTCCCTTCCCCTGTGAAACGACACATTGGCAGAGGAATAAAATAATCAGCTATTGCTTTATTACTTTTTCCACCCCTGCTTCCCTCACGGGCAACTGTATTTCGGCAAATGTTTTTAATATTTGCTAATAAAAGCAGCTCCAGTAATGACATGCTCCCTCCCCAAGACAAAATTACCGGGACTGGCGTTATCTAACAAACTCGTTTTGGCACAAGCGCGTCTGCGTTCGAGCCATTTCTGCCCATTCACAGGATTATCAGCCATCTCTGCAGCCAGCCCCAGCCCTCCTCTCTCATTCCTAGTTAATTGGTGTGAAATTGGAGCAAGTTCTCAGGTGATAATGTGTTTGCATTTACTGCTTCACTGAACCACCCTAGCCACTCAATCCCAGCTTCATTAAAGCCTCAATCTCAGCTTTTGCTCCTGGCTGTGAGCTTCAAACCCTATTTCCTGCGTGGCAGACATACAGCCTAACACATGTCAGGAAGACAGCTTGAGCAGAGCTGCTGGGAACAAGCACAGCTACTGCCCGGGCGCCGCTCCGGGAAAATCACGTTCGCGGTGGGAAAGATGCTTGGAGTCCCCACGATGGCTTCACGCTGAGTTGGTTGGCTCCCTGCTCTGGAAAAAGGCATATTTTGTACCCTTTAATTATACTTGATTAATGAATTAATTTTAATTTTTTTTTTCTGCAGCACTTTGAAGATAAAAACCCCTTCGTCTGAATTCTGTGATTAGTATTTAAAGACTCAAGTGAAATACTTGTAGGCAGAAAAACCAAACCGAGGAATGCCTGTGTTCAAGCATTCAATAGGGCCTATTCACAGGATAGATTCCAGGGTTATTATTAGCAATAAGGTTATCTTTGGCATAATCTTTTTATGCACAACATGCTATTGGATTCCACCCTCCCCTTTCGCTCAGGCCCTGGGGCAGAAGGTAGAAAAACCAGAGCTGGTTCAAGCCTTGCAAGTGTTTTTCATGCAAGTGGAGCTGAAGTCTGGCAAAGTCTGCCATGGTTATATTTAGGACAAACCATAAAGGTTTTTTTGGTGGAAGATGCACGCCCCAGAATGCTTCTGCATGGAGGGAGAAGCGTGCTGCCCCTGGGGTATCTCCAGCCCCGCCAGCACACGCTGTGGGACCTGCTGCACACTGGGGACATCCGTGACACCCTGTGGGGGCTGACCCTTCAATCTGAACGGAGAGGGGTGGGTTGGGCTGGTCCTGTGCCCGCAGGTCATGGAGGCAGCTCTGAGCATCCCCGGCCGTGTGAGATTTCACGGTCCGGACACAGCTCTGGGCTCGGACAGGTCTGGACACAGCCGGGGAGAGAAGCCCTGCCAGCCACACCGCTGGGTGAATCTCTTCTGGGGAGCTGGAATGAGCTCTCTGCTGGGTTGGATGTGCCCCGGGGGTCCCTCCTGCCCCCAGCCCCAGCCAGGAGGGCTGACACGAGTGGGGCTGCAGACCCACAGCAGTGGCTTGAACTGGGCAGGAGAGAGCAGCTGTCACCTGCCTGCCTCTTAATTTGGAGCTATTTCTAGCTGTCATAAAGCTAAATGCAGGAGGTGGGGGTTTGTAGTTGTTGGTGGTGCTTTTTGGTGTTTTGTTGTGTTTTTTTTAATGGGGGGCGGGTGTGATTTTTCAAACGCGTTCCCTTTGGCACCGCAGCGGCAGTGGGAGCCCCAGGATGCCTCTGCTGGAGCTCAGGAACATCTGCCTTTGAAACTTGCGCTGTGTCTCCCCAAACCCACCACTGAGCACTGGGGGTGGGAGAGGTGAGGCTGCCTTTGGCTTTACCCTGTGCAGGGTCCTCAAGTCACCCCAAAACCATCTCCAAAAATCGATCAGGGCTGCTCCTCCACAGCCAGGCTCCCCAGCCTGGATGCAGGCAGAGCCAAAACGCAGAGAGGCACATTAAAGGATGGCTGGTGTGGCTTTGAAACAGCGTGGCAATCCCCTGTAGCCTAGTTTTTAGAGAAAGTATTTTGTAGCTGGTTTTTCTCTTTGTGACTAAACATGGTTATTAGGCCCCAAGTGCATCATTAAACCTGTTATTAAAAGTAAACATGTTAAGGAGAATGTACTGCTGTGAAGCAAGCTCATCCAGGGCACTGGACCCTCTGGAAAAGTCATTAACATTTGTATTTAAAGTGAACATAGTTAAGAACATATTGGACTAATTCAGGGCCTTAGAGCTATTAAAATGACTGCCATTAAAAATAAATATGTTAGGCAGAATATGTTGCATAATTAAAATTATTACAGTGTTTACTCTGTTTTTTATGCTGGCCTCTAGTTTAAGAGGTTATTTGTATGTATATAAAATATATATGTGTTTTTTATATTTATACATACACGGTAATACATCTAACTATATATATTTGGTTATCTATTGTCTTAAAATTACTCTCTAGGATAAATTTGACTTCCTTGTTGCAGGATGAACCCCAGTGGAATGAAGTCTTGATTAAAACCGTGGGGCAATAATAATAAATAAGTCTTGGCTTAAGTGTTGTGGCTGCAGTCCAGTGGCTGTTGAGTTCAGTGGGAATCTTTCCTTGACTTTGCCACGCTGGGTCAGACCTCAGGAATGTGTCTCTTGCTTTGATGGTTTTGCTATTGGTAGGTCAGCTTGGAAAATCAGCAAATCAGCAGTTTGCTATCCATGGGCCATTCCCAGGCCGAGCCTCCACCATGTTCTCATTGTGGCCTGGTGCTGCGCAGCTCAGGTGTCCCTGGGGAGGTGGCAGGGTGGGACATCTCCCTGTCACAGGGTTCTTCCCACCTGGGGGTCTCGTGTCTCGCTGTGGAGGAAAAGGTGCTCCCAGGAAGAGTTTCTCCCAGCAGTTTTGGACACCAGCAGTGACTTTTGCCTTGCCAGTGGCTGAGACCAGTGGCATCTCCTGCCACGGTCCTGGTGTAACATAGATCCTATCCATATCATGTACATAAATGTGTTATAGATCCAGAGAATAGTCTGGGTTGGAAAGGACCTTTTGAGCTCATCTGGCCCAAACTCTCCTGCATCTTCAACTAGACCAGGGTGCTCAGGCCTCTGCCCAACCTGACCTGAATATTTACACAGATGGGACATCCACCACCTCTCTGGGCAGCCTGTGCCAGTGCCTCACCACTCTCCTTACAAAAAAAAAAAAAAAAAAAATCTTTTCTTTATATCTGGCCTGGAACTCAAGCAGGGGCCATCATGCTAAATGCAGTTACCTCCCAGGGACTTGTATGGGGGCTGAAGCTTTTATGATTCTGGGAGGGTTCATTAAAAAAAAAAAAAAATCAAATCTGAACACTCCATACCAGCCAAGAGCTGTTTCCCAGTAATTCCTCTGGGAGTCCAGTAACTCCAGCACCCCACAGGATCAGAGGTAGTAGGACCACAGGTTAGGGTGGAAAAAGCTGCACTAAGGAATTGCACGGGATGGGAGATGTCCCTTGAGGAGCAGCCTGTTCAGGAGGGGGTTTCACTGTGTTCATTAATTACAGTGAAGGGGATAAGAGGTTAATTAAACCCTGCTGGGTGGCAGTGACCAGTACCTTCCCCTCCAGCTCTTCTCCCAGGAGCGCTTGGGGTCTGCATTCCCGGTAACCACAGGAATAACCACAGGAATGTCCGTGGGGGTCTCAGGCTGCCCGCACACCCCATGGGTCACCTGCGGGGTTGTCCCCACTGCGCGGGGGTTTCTCGGGCTGGCACGACCCCAAACGCCGATCCCGGGGGGAGATCAGCGCCCGGCCCGGCTTTCGAGGAACGGAGCGGGGGATGTCAGCAGATGGCACCATTTCTACTGCGAGAGGAGCTGCCGGCTCCCACCGCGGCTCTGAGCCGGGCGCTGGACCAGGGCGAGCTCCGGGCTCAGGGCACGGCGCTTCCCACAGCCCCATCAGAGCTGGGAGCCAGCCCTGGGCTCCACAGGGAACGCGACCGCCGGGTAGGGAGGTCACAGAGTCCCCATGGAGACCTGTCCTCCTGGAGGTTGCCGTCCCATCGGGTTCAGTGCCCGACAGTGACTCAGTAATCACCAGCACAAACCTCAGGCCGCGCTGCCAAACCACTGCGCTGCTTGTTTGGTATCGGCTCTTTTTTTATGATTGGAAATCTGTGTTTGTTGCTGACTTTCCAGGTGGAAAGGGAGAAGAGCGTTTTTGTGCACCTCCCTGCTCCTCTTCACCTGCACCCCGCTCCAGGTGACACTGCTGTGACCAATGTCCGCAGATGCTGCCGGCTGGAGAGATGCCTACAGCCGGGGGTCTCAGTCGGATGAGTCCCAGGGGGGATCTCACCACCGCTATAAATTTCTAATATCAGCTGAAAACCCTCTTGCCCAGCTCTGCCCCAGCACTCCGGGGACAGCTGAACCCTGGGGCTGCTGTCCTCTGCCCCATCCTTGATTTCACCAGCACCAGGGCTGCTCCTGTGGCTCCCAGCTATACCTGTGCTGCAGCAGTGGCTGCCAGTGGCCAGCCGGGGGGATATTTTCCACCTCACTGAATTAAACTTCTCCGAGAGGTGCTACCCAGCGCAACTGAATATTTAAATAATAAAACGAAACCGTGCTGGTGGGAGTACAGCTGCTATTACACTTATTAGTTAATTGTGGCGGTGTTTCAGAGCCCTAGGCATGCACCTGGACCCCTCGTGCTAGGTGCTGTACAAACAGGACGGAGGAGAAGACTTTGGCGTTTAAAGGCACTGAGTCATTCCTTCGCCCTCTCATCTGAAACCTCAGCTTTGTGCAAAACCTTTAGGATTTTGTTTAATGGGCGCAGCTAATGGTGAGGTAATCAGGGAGCCTTTCGACACAAAACGCAGCGATCAGTGGGCTGGATGCCTTTTGATCTCTCTGCGGAGCAAAGGCACGGAGAGGAGAAGCTGCGCGGTGGGGTACCGGGAGATGCTCTGTGAGTGGGCGGCAGAGACCGGCCCGGGGCAGCATCTCCCACGCTAAGCCCCTTGTGCTAGGATCCAGCTGGGAACCATCACCCTCATGCCATGTCCTGGTGCACACCGGGACTCGTGGGCACATCCCTGACACTGCTTAGATGTCACCCAAGAGGACATGGGGACCACTAGGGGTGACTGTGCCTCCCTGCCTCCTGCAGAAAGGAGACATCTGTACAAGACTTCAGCTTGCAGAACATGGGTTTTGACCTATGGTCTCTGAAGGCACTCAAACTGAGCAGTGGGTGAAAGCCATGCCCTTCCCAGGCCCCTGGATGTGCTGCTTCTGTCTGACCCTCTCTACAGCTTTGCTTCCCAGAGGAAACCATGGAAAGAGGAAAAGGTCCCTGGAAAATTCCTGCAGCAGAACAGTGATGGATGCTCATAGAAGGGGTGGATGGGCTCTGCCCAGGGTGTCCCTCCTGTGGCTGTGTGTACAGAGCACAGCCAGGATGGAACAAAATTCCTCTAAGCTGCTCCTCTCCTGGGATGACTTCATCCAAAAGCTTTGGTGTGTGGCAACATCTGGCTGGGGCTTGAGCTGGGGTGATGGAGTGAGTGGCAGAGGCCCCAAGGTAAACCCGTGGAGCTGCACTCGTGGGTACATTCTTTCACACTGATCTTGGCCTGGCAAGCTGGTACAAGCTCCACCTGCAGGACTCCTCTCCCTTTCTGCTGGTGTGAGTGAGGTCTAGCTCTGGAGATCCACCTCAGGGTGGTGCTGCTCCTCTCCCATCCCCTGGCACCTTGGCACATTGTGTGGGTGCATGGGTCAGCTTTGTAGCTCCCAGGATTCCAGCCTTGTAGGAACAACCTTTTCCAGCTCAGCTGAGACCAAACTTTGCCAGATTAGTGTTCAGCTGAATGAGCCACTGCATGGTGACATAGAAAGGGATATAAGGATAGAGCAGGGGACTGATGGTTTTGGGTTAAGCATATGAGTTCCCTCCCAAGGCTAATGCTAAGGCAATATCCTTTGAAAGAACCTTGCAGAAGTGTGTTTAGGAATGCTACAGTAGAAATAGCAGCACTGAGGGTCTCCTTTTCAGTGGCAGCCAGCTCTTGGGGTGGGGAAAGCAGATTGGTGGAGATACAGCTGCTGCTGCTGGTGTCAGATTTGGATGTCCCAGTCTGTTTAGGATGTGCAATATGAAGAGTAACCTCCTGTACGTTTATCACACCTGACAGGCAGACAAGAATAAATAACATGGAAAAATGATAATTTAATCATAATTTCTTCATCATAAGGAAATTGAATGAACATGGTAATGGAGAGGGTAATACAACGGGAAATCAGCTAAAGCTGTAGCTGAGCACAAAGTTATCCTGCTCAGCACTGGAAGGGAAGGTTCTCTGCTCTGCTTTATATTAAATGTCTGAAACATAGGGATATCAGGCTGGGAGACCAGGCTGCTCACAAAGGTGCTTCTCCAGCAAATGTCATGACAGTCCTGACAAACGACACCTCCCTTGGGCTGGCACCAGTGATCTGGGTCGGGTGGGTGCTGTGGTAGGCCAGTTTGGTCAGGCTAAGGCCAGAGATGATCTGTGTCACTGTGTCACTGCATGGCAGTGCTGACAGCCCAGAGGGTGCCACTCACCCCACAGGGTGGCTTTAGCTGGGACTAAACACCCACTCTGTCCTGGGAGCTGGCATCTGCCACTGGGGTCCTCTCTGCCCTGGGCTGTCACCAGCACAGATCCCGTCCAAGCAGGGACATCTCTGTGGGGCAGATAAATTTCTTCACCCAGAAGCCAATTTTGCTCATCTTTCTCCTTGTTCCAGCCATGCAGGCCTCACCTACCCTGGATTATGCACCACTGATGCAAATCCTTATCTCAACCAGCTTCAGTCACCAGAGGTGGGAGCTGTATCACTGAATGCAGACAGGTAAAAGCCCCACGGGTCTTGCTCTGTTCTTTTCATTGTTGATGGAGATTTAATTTGCACAGGCAGGGGAACTGAGGGTGCAGTTCATCTTCTCTTGAAGCAGTTGCAAGCAGGCTGGGTGAATTTTACCTCCAGAGGGCCTTTGGTGACTACAAAGGGAGCTGAGGTACCTGCTGTGCTCCAAGTCAGTGCTGCAGAGACTGACTGTCGAGTGATGCAAATGTCACCCCTGTCGCACTTGGCTCTGGGCTCCTTCAGCAGAGAGTGGAGAAAAACACCCATAGGGCATCTCAGCCTACGTGCCCTCGACACGTCTCAAAGATGGAGCAGGATGAGCCTCTGGGGCATTCTGTCTCTTGCAGTGGACAGTAGATGTTTTAGGTGGCTAACAGGTGTTAGAGGTGGGTTCTAGAAGGTGACTTAGGAGATGAGCATCCTCTTTACCTTTAGTTTAAGACCACTGCCTCTCACCAGGCTGCAGGAGAGCTCATGGGTGCAGACCCATCACTGCAAGAGGGTGATGGCAGGGCAGAGAGCCCAGAGCTGTGTGCTGCCTCCCCCATTGCAGGGCAACCCTCAGTCCCACCAGAACACCCAGTGGGTCCCAAATGGGGCTACAGCCCTGCACTGAAAGGCTGTGGGCCCTGGGAGAGCCCACCTGCAGAGGTGAAGCCTGTGGCTTGGAGAGGGATGAGTGTGGATGCAAACCCTAATTTGCCAGGAGAGGACACTTGCAGAATCCAACAAATAAACCCTGGGGACCAGCCTAGGTATGTAGAAGAAAGAAATCTTATGGTTGGTTCTCCCATATGTTTCTCCTTCTTAAATCAAAACAGGTGACACTTGGAGAGTTTCTGGGAGCTACCATCACCCTCTGTATCCATGCCCATGTGGCCAGGGGTGTGGTGGCACCTGCCAGACCACTCACCTCATCCTTGGCTTTCATTGATAGCCGAGGTCTTTGGGCCAGCTCTCAATAACATGATCAAAAAAACACCTGCAGACCATCCCAGCGAGGGAGAAGGGCAAGTGGCACAATCTGGAGCTGGGTAGTGGGATGCTTGTCCCAACATCCTGCCATTTCCCCTGGTTTCAGCAGCTCAGCTGAGAGTGCCACACGAGTGTCCCAGGGCCAGTGCTCTGCTCTCCCTCCCTCCCTTTATCTGCAGATCGTGCTATGCTAACAAGGCACACGTACAATGTTTGTGTGTGCATGTGAGACAGAGCCCTGACTCTGGGCCAAGTGAGAAAAATCATTAGTTACAGGCTCTGCAGGACTGAACTTGACGAGGAACTTGGGGCTTTGCCCCGACAGCGCTCGGCGCTGGTGCATTATTCAGTTTGTGGCTATGTTGATTTGCAGATCTAATCACTCCAACAACACATACAGAAAATTAATTTGGACGTGGGCCTGGTTTCTAGAGAAAGTTGGACCTAAAGGCGGGAGGTTGGTCGTGTGGCTCAGGCAAAGGCCCAGGCTGGGGAATATCCCATTTCCAGCTCTTGAGCCTCCCAAAGCAGATGGAATGGGGATGGAGTGGCAAGGAGAAGTGGTGTTGAGTGGTACTGGAGCATGGGATAAATAGGATTTCATCCCCACTGAGTCTTTCAAAATCAAAGCCCTAATCACTCAGCCCTGGCTTGTGATCATACCTCCTGCATTCATGGGAGATGAGTTGGATGAAGGGGGAGATGCTCTCCTTTCCCCAGCCAAGGGATGGCCCCTAGGAGGTGTTGATTCAACAGATTGATTTAACAGATTTCTAAAAATACATCTGGTTGGAAAAACATTGCTACTGAGAGTCAGACCAGATGCACTGTTCTGGGACTGCCCAAGCCTTCAGAGCCTTTCCTCTTCCTCACCTTGCTGGTGGCACCTGCCCCCATCAGAAAACAACGTCTCAGTGGATATACAAGAGATCCCAAACACTGGAGATTCCTCCATGGAGAAGAATCCATGGGTTTGGGTTGCTTCCAGCTGTGAGGGATGATGCCTGCTGTCCTGCCCAGTCTGTGTGAGCTGGTAGGAGCCCACAAATCCTTCAGTCTTGAGTCTTGAATTACCTGGTGAGCACTCTCCCTGCTTTGATGGAAGACCCCTTAACTTTGCCTTCAGCCAGGGCTGTTTCAGCCCTGATGTTCTGAATGGTCTCCTTTTAAAATGGGATTTAAGAGGGCATTAAGGACTAATTAGGTCTAATGAACAGCAGTGGCTGTTTTAGACCTGGTGCCTCCAGTTGACATCAAAGGGTGAAGGGGATTGGGTGCAGCCAGAGGATGTGTTATCAGCAGCAGGAAAGATTTGGACCCCTGCAGGGGATTTGTGTTCCTAATCCCTCTGAGCCTGTCAGGCAGGAAGGCTACTTGGTCTTGTCCCGTTGGAGATAGATGGGATGGAGAAATCTTAGTAGAAGCCCGTCATCACCATAGCTGCTTCCTCTCCATCCCTCTCCATGAGTGGCTGTGACGGATTTGGGTGATCTGGAGCCATTCCAAGATATGGGACACCAGGATAGGATTCCCAAGGGAGGAGGTGAGGAACAAGGTGGAAACAAGAGAAAGGAGGTGGAAGGGGACACGGGGACACGTTCAGAGCTGGGAGAAGAAGAGAGGCAGCTATTTGCCTCTCCGGGGAGCTTCCTCAAGTGCAGGCAGGGGTGAGTCAGGGCTGCTCATGCAGAAGCTGCTCATTAGCACCGTGAAGTGCCCATGCAGGACCCTGAGCAAGGCAGGGTTTATGTGCCCAGGGTGCAGCAATAGCAGCTGAGTCACACACCCCACCCAAAACATTTAAGCCTCTCACCATTTTCTGCACATCAGAGGGACCTTTATTGCAAAAGGGCCTGCATTGTCTGAATGCCAGGGCGGTCTGAGGGCTCAGGCACTGTGCAAAGCCAGCGGTACCTGCCTCCCATCCAAAGCATCATCAGTTATCTCCTGCCATGGCTCAGGTGGTTTCGCCACTGCTGGGAAGTCAGGGGTCAGGCCCAGCACCACGGGAGCCATTTCCTGCCCTCTGCCAAAGCCGGCGGTGGCAGAGATGGGATGGGATGGGAGAGATGGAGTTTGCCAGCAGCAATTCTCCCCGTGATTCAGTTTACATGGCAGTATCGAACAGCGGTTTGGTCAGGGGGGGATGTTACAGATATCAAATCCTTTCACTGGAAAGTCAGATCTGGGCAGACGGCATTTTGGAGAGCTCAGGGAAAACAACAACTATTTACGGTTGTTGTTTAGGGTTATGGACGCAAGTGCCCTTGAATGATACAAACCGTCTTAAGGGGAATTTTTGCGGCTGATTAAGCGTAACCACAAAGCTTCAAGAAAACATGTGTTTATTTTAAGTAAGTAATGTTGATTACTAATGAGAATACTTAGTAGATATGATCAAAGGTAGCTGAAGTGCCGTCATGATATCAAAGACTGGGATGGAACGCTTAATTTAGATGTTGAAAAGCCAATCTAAGGTGAGCGTCTTGAAAGTAAATATCATTAACAGTATCTAGATTAGACCAAGGTATAAAAAGAGTTGGAGGTAACAGCTTTCAAATCTCCCGTATAAACAGGCAGGTGATGCTGTAACTGGGGGAGGAGAGTCAGACACAGAGCCCAGGGTAGGGGATGGATTCTGCATCTGGGCACGCAGCCCCTGGCCGGGCTCCCGGCTCTGCCCATCAGCATCTCAAGGGAGCCGGCTCTTGGGAGCCAGCATGGCTCCTTTCTGCTCCAACTCACCCAGGGGAAAGAGATGGAAATGAGTCCCCTGCTTCCAGCATCTTCTGCTTGAGCCTTAGAGCAGGGCTCTGGCTGAGGAGGGAAGGCTTGTGGGGGACTCTGAGGGGGAACAGGGTGTCCTCTGTGCCAGCTGACCCAGGAGGTCAGGCAGACTGATGGAGGGATGAGTCTGACAGTGCAGCTCAGTGCTCAACAGCTGGGTGTCTGCATTGTGCTTCTGAAACTTTTTTCCCCTCTACCACCCCTGTCTTGCTCTATGAGCCAGAAGGTGCTCGGGAAAGGGCTCAACATGTCCCCACTGTCACCAGTTCTGTTCCTAGATGTAGCATTCCTTGTGAAAAACACTGATGGGATTTGGGTTAGGCAGGACCTCATATCCCCTTCTCTTGCCAGTTGTGTTATGTAAGAGGGAATATGTTAATTTACCTCATATCCATCTCAAGCTCTTGGGTCAGAAAAACAGACAGTGTTAATTGGGAAAAAATTTAGATGTGGCTGAGCCATGATCCACAGAGTCTTCTGCCAGAAACCTGTGCCAAGGTCCACAGGCTGGCCACCTCCATGGTGGCTTCAGATCTCTGTCCTCCCTGCTGTCTCTCTAGGACCATTGCAACCAATCCCCTCTCCATCCCTGCTCCCAGTGCCCAGGGCTAGCAGGGGCCCTCTTAGCCCATATGCCCTGATGATGATGATGATGATGGCCAGCCCCCTGTGTCATTCCCACGCTGCCCAGGAGCCACCTTGGGATACGCTCCACTCCACACACTGCCCTGGCCTGACCCCCTTTGATAGAGCCCTGTGGAGCTCCGAGCAGTGCATGCCAGACTTTTGCCCTGCCTTGTGTATGTTGGGAGAGTTTTGCCTTCCCATTTGGGGCCCAGGGAGTGCCCACATCACTGGGTCTGCCGGGCACCCCAGGTGGCCACACGTGGGCCCAACAGGCTGTTGTTGCATGAATCATCCCCCCTTCCCCAGCTGCACTGGTGGTCCCACATGGTGCCAGGGATGCTGGACACAGGGAGAAATGTCTCCCAGGGATAAGCCTCAGAAGGGTTAAGGAGGGTGGCTTTGCAGGCAGGAGTGCCTGCTGAGGGAGGGCAGATACCATTCAAAGAGCTGGAAGGGCTGGGTGCTGGTCCTGCACAGGCTGATTCTTTATTACATCATTAAAAAAGATGCTTTCCAGAAAAATAAACTTGAAGTGCCTGTGAGCTACTTTCAAATATGGACTCAAATCTCAGCCTTGCAAAAGTAAGGGAAACTGAGGCTTTTCAAAGGCCTGGTGCCCCTGTGTCCTGGCTGGACACCCTGCACAGCCCACGTGTGGCTCAGGAGCTGCTGGACACTGCAGGTCCAGCACCTCAGCCAGGCTGGAGCATCTCATGGCCAGTGAGTGGTGACAGTGCCATGTCAATCTCTAACCAGAAGTCTCTTTGCTCCCAAGTGTTTTGCAGGCTCTTGAGTTGTAACAACAATAACAAAAAGGTACAAAAGCTGGTGATTTAAGTAGCTTGAGAACAAATCATTCCCCTGTTTGCTTGAGTGTCACCTGCTCAGTATCTGCTTCATGGTATGGATGCACAATTTTCTCTTGGGCAATGAAAATCTGCATTTGTAATACATTAGAAAAAAAAAACAAATAAAATCTAACATGAACAAAGTTGATTTCTGGCCCTCTTTGCATATTACAAAGGAACTAGATGGGCACAGACCCAATTCCTTTGTTCTTTTCAGATCTCTGCTACTGGGAGCAATATTGTCAAGAGATTTGAAGCTGCAGATGAAAAGTGCTACCTACGGACCGAGTATTATTACTGCTTTAAACTCACACCCTTCAAAACAGCTGGCTGTCCTTGTTTAAAGGGAGGTGTGTGGCCAAACAGGTAGGACAGACACCGGCTGCCAGGATGCCCTGAGTGCTTGGCTCATCCTCACTGCCAGGGCTGTGGACACACTCCACGTGCAGTCCAGCACGGACCCTCACTGTTGATAGCCCTGGGGTGGCAGCAAGGAATGCAAACCTGGGCTAGGGAGTTGCTTAAGAGTATTTTTAAGACACAGATTTTGAGATGGAGCTGAACAAGCTGCTTCAGTGTTGACCCTGCTGGGTTTAACACCAGAAGGTGAATGCACGGTGGGATTTGGTGACATGGAGGGTGGTGTTGTACAGCCTTGGATGGACACACAGGGAAGCAGAGTCTGTCCTGTCACAGCATCATTTCTTGGAAAAACTGGTCTGCACTTACTGCAACTCTCCATGACCAAAGTGCAAGTGTAAAGGGAGGAGAGATTGGATTTTATTTTTCATTTGATAAATCTATGCTCACAAAATTTTGCTGTACAGAAGGAACCGGGAGATGCCCTGCCACATCCTGGCATCACACAAGGCTGTTCTCTGTGAGCAGGGAGCCATCCTGGCATCCTCAGCGCCAACAAAGAGAAACCCATCCATGACATTAAGTTCTGCTCAACAGCAGCTCAGATTAAGAAAGGTTTTCTTGTGCTGGAAACTCCATGAATAAGAATGTTAGGAATTGGCTTAAACCACCAGTGACATAATTAGAAGGCTTTTGATATGCCAATTTGGCTGATCTCAGTTACTTCCCCCTGGTGCTGGGGAGTGTCAGCAGAGGGATTAGCCTCCAGTCACTTCCTGACACTCTGCTAAATCTTCTCCCTCTTTGTTCTTCATCCAAGACAGGGGAAAAAAGGAAAAACAGGGAAGCAGCTCAGGAGATACTGAAGTGAAGCAGCGTGTGCTGCATCCCTGACCTGCCTTCAGTTTACACTACAGGCTCTCCTTAGGGGTGTAATGCAATTACGGCTATAACTGGGTGCTATACATTTTAATCCCATTAGAAACAGCCTTTTAACAGCTCCTGACTGACTATAATATGTAATCTCATTAGAGACACTACCTTTATACCTTGTACAAGAACATCCAAGCAGAAATCAAAGGCTGGGATAAAGCTAACATGGTTTTATTCTTTTAAAACACTGTCTGCTTTCTAGCTTGTACTTGGGGTGCTGGTGCACAGGCACAAAGGCACAAAGGGTTTGATGGGGTCAGGCTGGATGGGGTTTGGGAGCCACTCCTGGTTTTTCTCTTATACTTCTTTCAGCACCCAGCAGGGATGGGGTACTGCTGTGTGCAGCCCATGTGTCTACTCCAGGTCTGCTGGGCATACACAGGGATGTGGAATCCTTGTCACCCTTGAGGCTGGCTCTGTAAAAACTCAAGACAAATGCTGGCCGAGGCTGGGCCAAATCTGGAAGGAATTCTCCTGCTGGAGCGTGTTCCCAGCGCTGCCTCCCACGATACCACACTGCACTGACCAAAGCCCTTGGTGCGGGTGCAGCTGTGTCTACACCACGACTGTGTGTGTAGCTCTGCCAAAGGGGGGGAGGAGAAAGGGAGGGGTGATTTTTAGAGGGTTTTTTTTAATCTGTTTTCCTCAAGGATTTATCAGTGCACAAGCGTCTCCTTTCATAGCAATCTTTGAAACTTCGGGCAAACTTCAGGCTAATTTTCTGGGGGAAGGCAGACTTGAAGATGTTCAGGTCCTACATCCTATACTAAAATAGACTCCTGAGCAGTTTACAGGTAGATTTGAGCTCATAAGGGACCAGTGCCCACATGGGATAGGGACAGTGTAGATGTCCCAACCATGGGCCAAGCTTGGTGGGGTTGTGCTCCCTATCTGAGAGTCTAAACTCTCAGACAAGCACCTGGCCACAGCTGGATGGGGGTCTACTTGTCACTCCCATCCCAATCCAGCTCAGATGGTGTTGAAATAGCAGCTCAGCCCAAAACACTGGGATGGGCAGCACAAGGCTTGGACAGAGCAGCAAAGGTCAGGGAGGGAGGACAGGACAGACCTGTCCTGTGGGGACAGCAGGGTGGCCACCTCTCATGCTGAAAAACCAAGATACTGCAGCCAAGGGCAGCCAGTCCTGGTCTCTTTCAGAAGGGAGAACAGCTGGTCCTGACTTAAATCTGAACTGTGGTATGAGTCGTCATGGACCAGGATGGCAACCAATTACTTGGGCATAAATCCATTAAAAAGAGAGGAAAAGGGCAATGTTGAGCTGAGCTGCACATCCAGTGCTGGGGCCACTGTGACTGTCCTTCTGATGAGGCTTAAGAGATCTTGATCTTTGGGATCTTTAAAGGCTGCAAAGACACTTATTTTTGCAAGAGGGGTGTTAATCCCAGCAGATTCAAAGAGGTGATAAAGCACTTTGTTTCTTGCTCTACAGTAATTGCAACTTCTGACAACTCTGATAAACTAAAATGAGGTTCTCAAAAGCATCCACCCAAGGCTTTGTGGGGCTGCAGTCAGGGTTGTATTTAAATGCCCCTAATGAGTACCTAGAGCAAATGGGAAAGACATGCAAATCAGATGTCTAATTGAATGGGCCTTTGAAGGAATATCCCAAGCCGCTGGGTAATTGATGGGTTATCTTTCCACCGGCTTGCCTTGATGGCATCTTCTTCCGCATTAGTCTTTCCTAGGAGTCTGGTTTAACAGGAAAAGTGGTGCACCAGGATTAAACGCAGCCCTTCTTCACAGACTGAGCGAGGACATTTGCTGCCCAACACTACGACCCTTCTGCAAGGCAGTCATTATTAAAATCTCTCAAGACTGGTGTTCCTTCCAGGCATGGAAGTGCCTTATCATATTGGATCTGAGCAGTGCCCTCGGTAAACTGCCTCACGACGTGCTCTCCGAAGGGAAGGCGTGACAGATGAAATAGCTTTCCCATCAAGGCTCTTGGGCCCACTTCTCCAGCAGGAGTAATTGATGTGACTGCCTTCATTTGGATGTAGCAAAGCTGATTTGCACCGTATGGAAATGTGACCTGTCTGACCCATTGGCTCCGTTGGTGTCTCATGAGGATTTATCAGTGTTGCATATATGAATTTTGCTTTGCTTAAGAGCCTTGTGTTATGTTTGTGCAAGAGCCAATTGCCAGCAGCCACCGTTATGGCCAAGCAACTTGCAGCTCAGCAATGAGCAGGAAAAAGGTTCCCCAGCTGGAGCTCTGTTTGGACTCAGAACTGAGGCATAAAACTCTAAAGCTGGTGGTGTGTCTGTAACAGAGTTATCTGGGCCAAATGAGCTCTCTCCAGCGCCTCTAAGCAACTCTGATGAACACATTTTGTCACACACTTATGGCCCCTGAGGATATCTGAGAAGTGCTGGGGTGTCTGAGACATCCTCAAGGGCTGGTTTATGTGTCCATGGGAGACTGGAGCAGCAGCTGGGGGGAGGAGAGGGTGGATACTCAATTACGTTCCAACAACTGTCTTTAAGGCAATAGAGTTTTAGGCAAAGAATCTGCTTCTCAGCTGAGTTTAAAATTACTTTCCTCTAGTCCCTGTTGATGACAAAAGGGGCAGATTTTATCCATAGCTTCAATTTCCCTAATTTTGGGGAAATTCCTTCAAGAGCAAAGTCTCAGAGATGCTGAACCAGGACTGTCCTTGCACTGAGCCCATTGCTCAGTTTACCTTCAATCATTACAGGTACAGAAGAGTCGTCCCCAGTTCATCTCCACACCCCAACACCATCCCTGGGCTCCCCTTAGAAAACCAGCACAGGATCCTGGCTGTATCTTTTTCCATTTGAAGGACACAAACATATTTGCCAGCATGCCAGCTCAGCCTGGATTCACTTTGCATCTCTCCTTCTGCCACTCAGATCCAGACCCACAGCTCTTTCCTGCCTTCAACTGCCTTTGTAATTTCTCACAGCAAAGCATCCTGTTTCTGGCTACATTCTTGCCTGCTATTTACTATTTCTTTCTTTAAACCATGCCTAAATACCATGCTTTGCATTTCAGCTTTGATTTTCCAGCCCAAACCAAGGTATTGATACCAATAACCTCGCAGAATTACTGGATTCAGACTGCACATTAGCAGTTCTGCCTTTCTGCCTTCCCCCTCCCACTGCTTTCATATCATCATGGGTAACCCTGTGATGGGCCTGGTTTGCAAAGCCCCTACAGGGGCAGCATGGCCCTGCTCTTGCTGGCACTGGATGCTCTGAGTGCCTTACCCACTGCTGTGTTTGTCCCAACGTCAGTGTGGGTTGGTGTTGGTGGAGATCCACATTTGGGAGGGCAGCACAAGGCCTTGGCTGGAGTGGGTCTCCCTGCAGGATCTCAGTTCTGGTTCCTGCCCATTTCTGGACCATTTCTGTCCTGGTCAGTTCACTCACCAGCCTTTGCCACCCAGCTCCACAGCAGCCTTTGCACTGCTGGCCCTTTTCCTGAGCAGCTTCCCACGCAGCTGTGAGCCTTCCACCAAAGCCTTGGCCCAGACTGTCCACACACAAGCCCTGAGAGCCAGGGCTAATGCCTGCTGTGAGCCTGGCCCTGTGCCTGCCCTGGGCATATGGGTTACAGCCCGGGTTTCGCTTCAAAGCAGGCTTTGACCTGCCTACTGTGCTGCAAGGATGGAGTTAAAACTTGGAGAGAAAAACTCTGATTTGGGTAGCCGGCCAACAGCTGCCACAGTTCACTGGGATGGTATTTCTGACCTCTGCTTCTATTGCTTTGCTTCCCAGAGATCAGAAATTGCTCGCTGTTTGCTGCTGTGAGCCCAAGACTCCCACTGGAGACAGGTTGCAGCATGGACAGATGCATGTGGTGGACACCAAACCACAGAGATCTCTCCCAACATCTCTGTTCTTACAAGAGGGTATCTCCAGCCTGGCAGCAGCAGGTCCTCTAGGTCAGAACCAAGGTGACCTTGTTGCAAATGCCTTGAGATGGGCTTAATTTTACTTTCTTTTGATCTTTTTGTACCCCCCAGTATATACATGGGCATCTGGCTGGAAAATATCATCCTTTAGTTATTAATCCTGGCTTTGGTTGAAGTCCTGGCTGGTATGGATGTAGTAGAAATTATCATATTACATGAAGTGCAAAGTCCTTGGAAGTCTTTCCTTGTTCCAGAATTGCCAAGGAGTAAATGCTCCTCAGACATTTCAGTAGCAATGGTAGGAGGCCTGAGGATGGATTATCACCCCTCTGTCCCAGCTAGACTCAATGGTGAAAATCAAAATTCCGTGGCATGATCAGGGAACGTGCCAGCACCCGACCCCAAGCTGGGCAGCCACCTCCTGCCACTACCTGGGGTAGCCAGCTGCTGGCTGTGCTGCTGTGGTGTCCTGCACTCCCATGTCCCATTGCTGGCCAGCACGGTTGTGTGACCATCTCTTCCCAAGAGGATGTTGCTGAGACATTGGAAATGTCCTTGGAGCTCCATGTCACTGTCATTCACTCTGCCATCTGCCCTTGCATCATCTGTGCCACTCCATGGGGAAAACTACATATGAGAGCAAACTTCAGTTTTTTATTTCTACGCTGGTTTGCATGACATTCTCATATGCTGTGTGTGTAACAACAATTATTGCTGCTTCCTACTGGAAAACTTAATTTTTGGACCTGCTTTTCTCTCCAATTACAGAATGGTTTGGATATTTTTAGATACCCAGTGCAAGGTCACATGAATGCCACCCTAAGTGTGCCACCTTACCTTCTGTGCTCTTCGATGCTACCCTATTTCTGGTGTTATTGTTGTTCATGTATTTTTCCAGACTAGTTATGCCTTTTTTTCCTCCCCTATTTTTTGAGGTCAGCTGATTTATCAGCATGGTGTTCCTTTTTGTGCTGAAGTCAGTGGGGAAGATGTGAGATGATCTCCAGTGCTCATCCTTACAGAGTCCCACCAGTCATCTCTCTTCCCTTCAGCTGATGTTTCACGCACAGGGCTCTGCTTCCTTTCTCCCAGCAGCACCAGCCATCCCCAGAAGAGCTTGACATGCCCTGTGCCACTCCAAAGCCTTACAGCAGTTTTCAAGTCTCAAAACCTTTGCACTGTCCCTCCTGGTGTTTGGGAGATGTTCTGGCACTCGCTGTGCTGTTGATCCTGGATCAGAGGGTTTGGCTGGGTTCTTCCCTTCCTCACCAAATACAGGGAGCCTGGGCTGTTCTTCCTTTGGAGGTGGTCTTCACTTGTGCCTTCCCCAACCTGACTTTTGCAGGATGAGACAGACATCCAGGGGTTCCCTGGACTTGAGCATCTCAACCCACTTCCTCAGCCTTGTCCACTTTATCCTTCAGACTTTCTTTTTTCTGTGCTTGTGGAGCTTGAAACAGATATTCACTGGATTCCTGAGGATGACTTGAACTAATTCCCTTCACTTGTATCTCCCTTCAGCCCTTATTTTCTCTTTTATTTTTTTATTCAAACGGGTAAAAAGACCCCAAATTTTTTACTGGTTTTTATCTTTCCAGTTCCTCTCATCTTTTTTGGACAGCTTTTTCTTTTTGTTCCTTTGTAACTCTCTTTGTCAACCTTTCTCCTTTTTCTTCCTGTTCCTTCCTGTCTCCACTTAGTATCCCATTTCTCCTAAGGTACCTGACACCTGCCCATGGGTTCCTGGGGAGGCACAATATCGAGCCTGCTTTTGTTTGAAGGTGAAATGAAGCACCGTTTCACCAATAAAAAGTTCTGACTGTCAAGCAGTGTGTTATTCAGGGCTGATGAATAACTTAGAGGAGATCAAAAGATATTAAGCTAAAAGAATTATTATACAGGAGCCTACGGGACCACACAGATCTCCCGTTCCAGCTAAAAAAGTCCCAAATTAACCCCCCACACCTCTCCCCCTTAAAAAAAAAAAAAAAAAAAAAGAAAAGAAAAAAAAAAGCGTGTGTGGTCTTGAAGAGCCAAAGAAGCAAGCCATTATTTGTGAGTCTGCTATATAAAGCATAATTATTATCCTTTTTATCATCCAAGTTATGGGGCAGGCTTTTCCATCTTTACTCACGCCAAGTAGCACCTCGTGGCAGAAATAGCCTCGCTGGTTTGAAGGGGATGAGTCATCCCGCAATCAGGTAGGAGGAGAACAAAGATAGACACGACTTCCCGGGCTGGATCTCTCCCTCCCTCTCTGCCCCCGGTGCGCGATCTCGCTCCTCTCAAAGAGCCGCCGCCGGGAGCGCTGGTGCGGGCGCGCCCACCGGAGCCCTGCATCTGGGCTGCAGCTCCCTCCTTCCCAATCGCCTTCCCAGCAGCTCCTCAGATGTGGGCAGGAGAGGGCTGTGGGCTCCTAGGAACTCTCCTGGCAGCCGGCGGCCCCACTCCCACTCGCCTCCGTGCCCACAGCCCCAAAGGCCGCCGTGTGACCAGCGCGGTTCCGGCTGGGGCGCTTGGCAAAGAGGCTCCTCTGCAGTCACTGGGGGGCTCTGATGTCATCCCACCCTGGCTGAGAGCAGGGTGAAAATGAACAGCAGTGCCATGGCTCAAAAAATGTAATATACAAAGGGAAAGACTCCTCCAATAGCCACGGGGTTTTCCAGACCAAGAGCCTGCTTTTCTCAAGAGCCCAGTTTTGCTCCAGCTGAGACTTTGCCCAAACCCTCTGGAACCAGAATTTAGATTTTTCACCACTTTTTTCCCCTTCTTTTAATTAACAAAGAAATTCAGAGGGGGAAAAGGCTGGCTGTTTCCTCTTGCCTGCCCTCGCTGTTACCATTTGAAACCCACATCTGGCATTCGGAGTGTTGAGAACAACTCAGAGCCAAAGCATCAGGGCTGATGAACCGCCCTGGGTTTCGGGGGAATTAGCTGTTTGCCCAGATGCTCTGGGGGAGCTCTTTCATATCCCAGTGGGAATAACACTACTAAAAAAGGAAAACCCATTAGTACACGTCTGCTCTTGCAGAGGCTCCTCTGCTCCTGTGAGGCTGAGACCTTTACAGAAGGCTTCTGAGTTGTTACAGGTATCACCTCGGATGGCTCTGGCAAGAAGCAATTTCAGGGCAATTTTTTTCCCAGCTGCCCCAAATCGTCTCCCCACCCCTTGCAGTCGCTGCCATTGTTGATTAGAAGTCTCTTTAATTGAATCAACCGGTCTGTTCACTGCGGCGAGCGCAGCGCTTTGAAGATGCATTAGAGCACACGTAGAGAAGCACTGAGTAATGCAGGGAGATAAGCAGCTGTGTTTGAAGCTGGGGATCCAAGAAGCCATGGAGGAGCACAAAAGGCACATGAAACAGGTGGCGTCACCCCAGCTCCCCACAGGAGTCCTGAGGGCCCAGATCTTTGCCCTTGGGTAGGTTGGTTGCTTCATGCTCAGCATCCAGCCCTGATGTTACATGCAGCGGCTTTTGTTGCATTCTCCAGCCCTCCTCTCTTTTGATGCTCCTCTGCTCCATGGCAGACACCATTTGGTCTCATGGCCAGTTTGGGTGGAAGGATGGGTGAGAGCAAGCAGGTCTGGTTGTCTCTCTCAAGTGCTCCCTGTCCCTCTGTGCTAGTTTGGGTTCATCTCTAAGTGGGAAGAGCTTTGCTAATACAAAGCCAACAGCAGAGTGAGGCTGCTCCATGGGAATGAGAAAAGGTGAACATCCAAACCCTTGATCTGCAGCTGGGAGCTCAGACACTTATCAGAGACTCTTGGATCCTACAGGGATGTACATCAGTGCAGGAAACCTGACAGACTACCCAAAAGTCACATCTTACTCCAATGACTGGGGTGCAGGGACAATGGGAAGAGCTCTATATACCCCCCTAGAATGGGGGTTACCACCATGTGATCTTCAGGAGTGATGTGATCCTTGGGGTCGTTTTATGGTCTCTGGTGGACATGGGCAGCTGTAAACAAGCAATGGTTGGAAATAAGACTGGAATGAAGACTGGCAAGGAAGACAGACCTAAATTTTTAGAACATCTTGTTGCTAAAATCCTATCTTAGGGCAAAAGGAAGAGGAGAACTTGGGAGTTATGAATCTAAGGATGGCAAAGTTTCAGCTTCTTTCCCTATTTACCAGCTGTGAAGCACAGAACCAGACCACCCCAAAAAGCGAATTATTTTCTTCATCTAGAGACATTCAGCACCATTTTGTCTTGCAGCACGTCCCAGAGCTCCCACAGGGCCAGTTAGGATGGCCAGTTGTCCCAAAACAGGCAGCCAGGACATCTCAGAGGAGCTTGCTCAATGGAATAAACATCCCCAAACTCATGAAAGGCAAATCGCCTCCTCTAATACCCGCGTGCTTTTTCCATGTGAGCAGGTGCAGATGTTTTCTGGCTTGTGCCTGCCACTGGGCGTAGGTTCTGCAGGGCTGTTATCTCTCTCATCAGATGATACAAGTTCGCAGGCTCATCTCCTTCCAAGAATGCAACTGACTTAAAAAGAGTTCAAAAGAAGATTAGGTTTCAAGGTAACTGGAAGCTATTCAGTCAAAACCAAGCTGCATAAAGCAAGGGGAATCCTCCTTCTACCTCCATGGCTGTGCAAGGCAAGTGGGAACATGAGAAAGGAGCTGAGAAAGTGTGTGTCTTCTTCACAGACACAAACAGGACTGCAAATTGGAGACAACCGCTACAAATTTAGCTAAAGATGCTTTAGAAATTGCATCTTGCCAATGTTTTGCTTATCAAGCAAGAGTGTTTGCTGGCAATTACCTCAGCAAAGCGAGCACAAACAAAAACACAGGGGATCTCATCCCTTGTCGGCAGGGATGTTGGCACTGTGGCACACAGAGGCCTCAGCAATGGGAGCACTTGGGAGCTCAGTTGGTGAAAAGCCCCCAGCCTGCAGCTGCAGGTCTGTGGTGCTGGTGGCTGAGGAGTGTGGGTTGGGGTATCCCCTCCACTGGCAGCTCTCTCTGCCTGTCCCTGTGCCTCTCATCCATCCAGAGGCAGCAGGAGCAGCCGCCTCCACTCTGCCAGCTGTACTGCCATCATCCTGCCCTGTCCCTCCTCTTCCCACAGCAGGAACACACAGACTCAACCTGCCTCATCCTCTGGACAGCTTTAGGTGCCCAGCTGAGGTGCTGTGAACCTCAGAAATAGTTTGGGGTGAGAGGGAGAATGCTAGGATATAAACACCCAGAGGTGGGGATGGCCATGGCTGGAGCCTGATTTGACAGATGGTTCATGGAAAAGATTGCAGGGACATCTGTGTGGTGACTCCTGGCTTGGCTGGGCAAGCTCAGGTTATAGTGACACCAGACTCTCATGCCTGGAGACAATGGTGCCTAATTCCTGATGAAAGCCCCATCCATGGGTCTGGGCATCAACTCTCTCACACTTCTATCATGCAATGTCTGTTTTACAACAGGATCCTGTTGGACTGGCTGGGACAAAGGTGTCATTACATTACATCCAGAGACAGTGAGACTCAAGCCCTGTCTGGAGGAGTTTTGGATATGTCTTCATGGCAGAGCAACACGTGATGTGCATCTAGCTGGTCCTGCAATCACAGGGGAACTCCTCAGATCATGGGATCATCCAGGTGGAAAGAGACCTCTGGAGTTTGTTTAGTCCAGCCTCAGCTCTCCAAGGCTTGGGAGCCAGCCCTGGTGCAGCCTGACCCAAAGCTTTGCTGTGTGGAGTCATGCAAATGATGGCTTTGCCCTGCACTGCAGGAGAGCCTTGGTCCTTGAGGAGTCTTCCAGGCTTGGCCACTGTGAGGGAACCTGCAGCTGATTTTATCACCACAGAGGCCCCCACCACTGAGGGCCAGGTTTGGGCAAGCCAGACCCTTCTAGAACATGACTGCCAGAGAGGTGTCCACACCCTGGGTTATTTTAAAGCTCTCTCTCCACCATCACCCAGCCTCTCTGAGCCCTGCCCCAACCACAGAGCACCTGGCAGAGGAAAGTTTAATCCCACAGGGATGGACAGGGGGAGGAAGTGCCCTTGGTGGCTGCAAGCCAAGAGGTGACACAAAGCTGCTGGTCCTGCTGGGTCCCACAGAGCAGCTCCACACCTTTCTCTGAGCACAGGGCTCTGATGGCTGCTGGATGTCCCTGACCATGGGAAGGTCTCATCCTGGTTTTGTGGCCAGACATGCTTTTCTCTCCTCCAGTGCCTGACCCTTGGTTGGTGGCAGACCTTCTACTCACCTCAGACAGNCAAGCCAAGAGGTGACACAAAGCTGCTGGTCCTGCTGGGTCCCACAGAGCAGCTCCACACCTTTCTCTGAGCACAGGGCTCTGATGGCTGCTGGATGTCCCTGACCATGGGAAGGTCTCATCCTGGTTTTGTGGCCAGACATGCTTTTCCCTCCTCCAGTGCCTGACCCTTGGGTGGTGGCTGGCCAAGGCCAAAGCTCTGGCAGGACAGAAAACCCTGAGAAGTGTCACAGAGCTGTCCCATAGCTGAAAGGGTCACCCACAGGAGACCTTCTACTCACCTCAGACAGCAGCTGTCAGTGCTCCTGTCCTTGCTTTCTGAGCTGCAGGGTGCTCAGCACACTGCCTGGGCACTCTTTGCTCTCCCCAGGGACAGATGCTGCTCTGCCCAGCTTTACATCCCCATCACTAAGACAAGGCCTTTTTCTTCCCTTCTTTCTTCATCTGCCCACCCAGTCTGGAAAAAAAAAACTTTATTTCTTCCCTACTGCAGTTCACTAAGGGGTGGTTTTGGGGTCCTACATGCAGGACCCCCTGACAGTCGGTGTAAAGCCCATAGCCATAAGAGGAAGCTGCAGCCTGGTACCCACAGCATTAAATCTCATACTCACTAAACCTGTCATCCCAGTCTGGATTTTCTTTTAACAATCAGACAGAAGTAAATGATTCACTTGTTGCTCATCTGAAGTTTGCTTTTTTTCCTCCTGGAAAGCATTTCTTTGGGAGGGATGGACCTGAACTGCCCCCGTTTCCCAGTACTCCTCTGCACTGACCATGCCAGCAGAGAAGCCAGATGTGCCTGGGTGTGGGATGGCAGGAGCAAATCTATCATCACCTTTGCGTGCCTTCTCTGAAAACCGACTGATTAAAATGAAATCCTGTTATTTCACTGTTTCAAGCCTCCTTATCCCATTTTTTTTCCCAGTTTATTTCAGAGGACCCCTTCCACTGCCACGCAATAAACAAAAACTAGGGAATTTCTTTGCTGCTGCACTTGGGCACGGTACCTCTGGAGCTGCCTGTCTTTCCCAGGAGAGTGGAACATGAGGAAAAGGATTGCACCCGCTACTTGTGTCTGTTTATTTACAGTGTAAACAGCTCCTGTGCTGGAGCTTTGAAGAGGCGCCGCACATTTGTATGTCGAGATCCCTCCACGCTCTGTGCGGTTTTCCCACGTGATCTGAGCTCTTCAAAGGGCAAAGTTTGCTCCTTGGCCTCCATCCTGGAGAAGATGAGAAGGCCAGAGAGCTGCAAAGCCCCATTGAGGGGTAGTGGCTTCAGTGAAGGAGGTTTGGGCTAAATTACCCTGTTTATGGTAACCTGATGCAGCTCTGCTAACGAGCAGTAATTTGGTAAATCCCCATTAGGCTGTTGATTGTGAGCCCTAAAGTGACTCTCAGGAAGTTGTGGCTCACATCAAACTCAGCTGAACTGCAGCAGCAGGAATAGCAGCCTGCCTGGACTGAGTGTTGGTTTTGTATAAAATAGATGGAAATAGATAAAGAGACAAATGGATAGATCATAGACAAAAATAATTAAATTATATCTGGAATTCTCTCCCAAAATAGCTGTGCAACAGTTATTTAAAGGCTATAGGGCACAGTACCTGCTTGCAGGGGATTATCACCACTGTGAAATCAATATTTGCTAAAAATCCCTTTGGTAAACTCAAGAAGGCCTTTTAATAAAACAAAGCCACGGCAGCTTCTCACCACGATCACAACCTCTTGGGTTTGACAGAAGCAATGATGGATGTCAGAAACCTTATCTTGGCAAAACAGCTCCTAACAATTCCCTAACCCCTGAACACGATTGTTATCCGCTAAGTTGCCTGCCTTACCTATTTACTATAAGCTATGAGTATGACCATATGCTTAGGCTTCTTCATTCTGTTGGTTAAATATTAGATTTACATTGGTTTAAAACTTAAGTATGGGATTTAGATCATCCTGCAATTAACAAAATTTGCTCTTGTATCTTAAAATGCTTGGTGGCCACGCAACTGTGCTCCAAGGAGAGTTGGTGCTCAGATGATTTGTACCCTGTGAGGTGCTCAGCAACCAGCTGACAAAGAAAAATGGGTACATTCCCAAATCCCAGGTCCATTCGAGTGCTTGAATGCATTTCCTTCTCCACCTCATGCCTCCACTGTCACCCCTGGGGCTTGTGCTGTATCTGGGACATCTGCAGCTGAACCCTGCTAAAAGAAACCCCATCCCAACCAAGCCTTGTGGGGTGCTGGGCATGGAGGCACAGGAGCACCAGTGGGAATAAACTGGTGTTTTGCATCAGAGGACAAGAGGAAATGGCCTCAAGTTGTGCCAGGGGATGTTTAGGTTGGATATTAGGAAAAATTTATTCAAAGTTTTGTCAAGCATTGGAACAGGCTGCCCAGGGCAGTGGTGGAGTCACCATCCCTGGAGGGATGTAAAAGCCTTGTAGATGTAGCACTTGGGGCCATGCTTTAGTGGTGACCTTGGCAGTGCTGGGTTAACAGCTGGACCTGATGATCCTAAAGGTCTTTCCCAGCCTAAATGATTCTGTGATTTAATGTTTAGAAAACCACCCTCTCCTGTCACCTTGTCTGCTCAAAGAACTCAGCTTTGCCTGTAAATCTCTCAGTTATGCCCTGACTCAAGCCCTTTATGGTGGCTTATGGAACATGCCTGAGTGCTTTCCTGAAGCCCCATGCTTGACCTCTGCTGGGGTGTGAGGGCTCCTGAGTGTCTCTCCTCACCCTGGTGGCTGTGCCTGGCTTTGGTGGCAATTTTAAGAGACTTGCCTGTAGGTGGGCCTGTGCCTCACAAGTGGCTTTTTCTATTGGAGGCCACAAGCAGCCCCTGGTGTCCCTTGAGCTTTGTGCTGCTTTGCAACCAGACAAAAGGTGTGACTGTCACAGTTATGCTCAGGTACCCAGCATCACTTATGCTGCCTTCTAAGGAAAAAGACCCAATAAGTTCTGTGCTCCCAAGAGAATCCCTGTGGGAGAAGGAGAACAAAGCAGAGGTGTGTTTGCACAGCAGCCTCACAGATCCCTGACCCTTGATGCCAAGCCCCGAGCTCAACCCCTCTGCCCCAGCAAAGCTGTCCCCTCCTGACCTTAAGCTCTGCCATGGGGCTCATGGGGCTCCACACAGCTGCAAACCCCCTCTGCCCCCATGGGCTCTGCCGTGCCTGTGGGGTGGTGCAGGGGATGCAGCGCTTTGGGGATCAAGGGCGACGGCTGCTGTGTGTGGGTGAGGCTGCCTCAGCCTGGAGACCCAGCAGTTAATTTGTTTGTTTCCTTTCTGTATAGGATATTGTTACCAAAAAAAGAAAT
>VZTB01004999.1:788489-831591 GCA_013397245.1 Thryothorus ludovicianus
CTTGGGGGGAGGCAGCTGGCAGCTCCCCCCTCGGTAACCCAAAATACCCGGTCACTCCTTTAGGGTCACCATGAAGAGCTCAGATCCCAAGAAAATGGGATGCCGGATGCTGCGGCTCTGTGACTGTCCAGTGAAAAACACTCAGGAGGACCAGTCAGGAGGGAAAAGGACACTTTTCAGTCCTCCATCTCCCCAGACAGGACACGGTGGAAAAAGAGGCCCAGTTAAATGAGAAATAAAAACAATTTAGAGATTCTTTTAGCAGGCTGTCCTCAGAGACAGACTGTGGGAGTTTATCCCCTGGGAAACAGTCTAGTGTCCAGACCTAGAATGAATGATGAATTTTGGGGGCTGGCTGCACAAGCCCCTCTGACTATCTCTTGAGGGAGACCCAGATGTGCCTCGAGTGACACGGGGGTCCCCCCCTGCCAAAGGGATGTTGTTAGGTCCCTTGTTAGTGGCTGGGATCTAAAAGGCACCAAACTTTCCCGAGGAGGGTAGGAGGGCAGATGGGCAGGATTGGGAAGGAAGAGTGGGATTTTCACCCAGGAGAGAATATTATCTTAACAAGATGCTTAGCAGGGATGGATGGTGCCATCACACCCATGAGCATTTCTCCCTGCCCCTCTTGGTCTGAGAGCTCTCTGATTTTGGGGCAAGGTTGCCTTATTTTGGGCAAGGTTTAGAGCATGCTGGACACAGCGGCGTGGAGCCAGTGCTGCTCTGTCACAGCCACCAAACGCTCCTTTGGTGCAGTCTGAGAGGATAAAAGTTCTGTTGTAACCCACATGCCACTCCAGAGGGTCTCATGCAATCTGTGGCTCATATCCCACATCAGCCGTGTCTTCCCATCCATTTTCCCGACCTCCTTCCCTCGCTCTGCCTCTCTGACCATCTGTACCAGACAAAATATCAGAGCTCCCAACCAGAACTGCTTGCTTTGCTCTTTTCAAATCAAACCTCTGCCAGTAGCTTAGACCTCACACTTAATTTGCGTTAATTGTTGTTGGGTTATTTTTTAAATTTAATTATTGGTTTCAGAATGCAACAGAAGAGAGGAAAAAAAAAAAAAGGCAGAAATTTTCCAACCCCCTTTTTTACAAATGCGTGTTTTCTTTCTTGTGGGAGGCAGCCACAGTGGGCTCACCCCTCCATGGGTCTGGGGTAGAAAAGGAGGTGCTGAGAGCCAGGAGGGGGCTGGATGAGGCCACCCCGCACCTTCATCCTCCCCGGCATCCCGAGGATTCGGGAGAAGAGGCCGCGGTGCCTTTGGTGCCGGCTCTTCCCCTGCGAGGCCGTGCCCATGGGGGTGTGTGAGTGCGTGTGTGTCTTGCGTTGGCTCTGCCTTTGAGATTTGCCCCTGGTCATTTGTGCTGGGAGGGAGCTGAGGTTGGAGCTCTGATGTGGGTGGCCCAGAGTTTGTTACCCGAGGACAGCCGGCTTACCTCTGAACTCCTGCCTTCCCAACGGTTGTTTCTCTGCTTGTGCCTGCTTGCATTCCTGCCGTGTGTCTCGCTGGATTGCCTTGACCCAAGCTAAGGCGAGCTGTTCCCCAGGGAAGGGGGTCAGGATGGGAAGCCCACCCCAAGGCTTCCAGCCGGCAGGCACACATGAATGTTTAGCACTTTTGGGGATTTGGAGTTGGAAATAAAGGACTTAAAGGTAGAAAACTCCCACTGTGCCATGGAGGGAGAACACATCAGAGGGAGGCACTCAAAAATCCCTAGAGGAAAGGCAACCTGATGCTTTGCCTCAAGGTGAGCATCTCCCCCAACCCTACTTGCTGTAGGTGCTACTGGAAAGCTTCCTCTGGGACTTTATTAGCGCTTATCATTCCCTCTGTCATTTTTCTCAGCAAAAATAAGGAAGAATTTCAAGAGCAGGAGAGTTTTTTGGGGGTGAGGCACAATCTGTGCCGATACCTAGCAGCCTCCAAACCCAGGAGAGAAGGGAGGGCAAAATTCCTCCCTGACCCCGCAGGCAACCAGCTTATGCCTTGGAGCAGAAGATTTGATTGCCTTTTACCATTAGCTCTGCTTGCGTTGGTACAAAGAGTTATAAAAATGATCCCCGAGCTCCCGAAGCACAAAGGCAGAGGAGCGGCGGCGCTCAGCCCTCCCGACAGCCCGGGCTGCGCCGTGACCCGAGCGGGGGGAGGATGGCAAGGGGATGGGGAGGGGGGCGGAAACACAGTGAAACAGAAAAAGATTGACCCAATATCACCCAAGCTGGAGAGACGTCGTTATTCCATTTAAGCCCGCTGAACAGTGCCGCAGCAGGGAATCTGTCTGTCTTGGTTAAAGGTCTCGCTGCCAGCCCAGCCTTGGAAGTGCCAACACTAATCTGCAAATTGTTGCAAACCCTAAAGAGCCGCCGAGCTGGGAACCTTCCTCCAGCCCAGACCCCTATGGACCGGGATGCCCTTCCCCATTAATGTCCCGCTCCCCGCCGCCGCCAGGCAGGCTCGGCCGGGCTCCGCTCCCTCCAGACGGGCTGCAGTAAAAAATCCCGGGCATTAAAGCCCCGGCTCCTGCTGGCAGCCCCGCTGCAGCGGGAATGGGATGTTTGCCACGGACAGAGGTTAGATTCTGCCCGGGGAAACTCCTGCATGCTCTGGGATAAATTCGTGCACATTTTTCTGGTGTCTTCCGGCAGGTCCCCGAATAAACGATGATTCCTTTGTCCTCTTCTGACCTCACGGATGACATTCAGAGCCTGTAACTTTTGCAGAAATGCCTGGTTTTTGGCCTGAAAAATCTCTGGTGCAACCTCTGGTGTTGGCCAGGAAGAGGGTAGTCACATGTGCTCTTAGACTAACAAACAGCACTGTTCTTCTAAGACCATGGGTAGCAATAATTCAGGGTCAGTGAAAAGGGCATATCTAATAAGAGGACCTGGTCGAGAGGATAAAAAAAAAGAAAAAAAAAAGGGAAAAAAAGCAGCTAAAAAACCTTGGCTAGCGTGATAGAAGAGGATGGATGTGGAAGCTTGACTGTGGAGCTGCAGGCAAGAGGCATCAGGGAAAATAAAGTGATACATGGAGAGGGATTGGGGATTGGGAAAGCCTGGATTTAGCCATGTAAATCATGGCACCTGCGAGATCTCAGACTGGTAGGAGGCAGTGACATGTCACCTTTCAGGCTGGCTGATTGCTGCATGTCCTGAGGACACCAGAAAACTTGTTAGGAGGGTCCCCACAGAGTCTATACATAGTGCTGATTTTTTTCAAGATGAATAGGTAACCCAAGGGTGAGATCTGAGTCCAAATAAAAGACTGGAGCTGAAAGAGGTGGTAAACAGTTATTCTTAGTAACCATATTTATTATTAAAAATATCAGTTGGAACGAGAAATGTGAACAGCAAATTTAGAGAAGCATGAATTCCTTTGGCAGGAGCTTTAGAAGCAGCCAGGGTTTTAGTCAAGTTTTTTGAGGTCTGTAATAAGGTGCCAAAAAAAGCACAAACATTCTTCAGAACATTAAAAAAACCAAAACCTCCAGTCAATCACAAAAGGGGAAAAAACAATGCTACCATAAAAAAAAAAATTGCACTAAGAAAAAAAAAGAAGGCTCCTAGAGCATTATCCTTAAGTCATGCAAAAATCAAAAAACCACTATGCAAAAAATAACCTGTCTGCACAGAAACTTGCTTATGCATATGACTGTAGCGTGTGCCTTTGCTTGTAGTAAACATGCCCTTTGCCTTCTGCTGATGACATGACACTGGCATGTCACAGCTGATTTATAAACACAATTGGATTTTCAATCTTCAGGTCTAAATTCAGTGCAGCAGACCCCAGCAGGCAATGTATCTCTGTTTATCTATAAATACCAGTTACGGTGCTTTCTTGGAGAGAGGTGGGTACAGTAGGATGTTGTTTATTTTTACTCACTTGCAGTAAGAGGAAGAAGTGTTTGGTATCAGTCGTCATCGTGAGCTAAGTGGCTGCAGGGCTCTTTCGAGGGCTCTGAACTGCAGAATCAAAAATGCAAGCAATGCTCTGCAGTGATTTCCTCAGGTTTTGCAAGGACTCACCTTGCAGCTCAGCAAGACCGAGGAAGAGGAGGGCTGAGGAAGGCTTAGAAAACACAGCAGGTATTCCCAAGGCACAGGGAAGCTGGAGTTGCCAGCTCTGAGGCTCCTCAGCAGCAGAGGTTCATATGGAGCAGGTTGGGTGAGGGTTTTGGACTCAGTTCCTGCAGGTCCCTGCCAGGCTGGACACTGTAGGTGCTCACAGGGAATTTTGGCTAATTTGGTGCCTCCAGCCCCCAGCTCAGGATCAGAGCGGCCGCAGCCACAGGACACTGCAAGTGGAGCACTGCAGGAACATGCAGGATTGCTTGTCCTGAGGTACTCCCTCTGTGAGGAAGGTCTGGCCTTCAGCAAGCTTTCAAGGACCAGAAGCAGAGGCCTAGGCATGTAGGCTGAGGGTGGAGAGGTAAACCTACCTCTGGGCTTTCAAATTCTCTGCTGCAAGCCAGGAGCCTAAAAGCCAAAGGACTCTCCCTCTCCTACTCTGTAAATTTACTTGCCTTGGAAGGTACCAGGTGCCCAGCTCCAGGCTTGAACTGGAGATCCAGATATCCTGGTATGAGCCCTTAGAATCTCAACAACCTGACGTTGGTTTAGGAAATCTTGGACACTGGGTTCTGGCAATTCTTTCTGGCCTCAGTGGCATTTCCCTTCCCAGGAGGGAACCAGCTCACCTCACAGCCTGCAAGCCCTGAAATTTCCATCCTACAGGGAAAGCTGGGAACTGCTCAGGAAAATGATCATCCTTGCTGGAACTCCTGCAGCTGAAGGTAATGCAGCGTCAGGTTCATGTAGGTAACCAGTGAGGTCCTTGCTCTGCAAAGGTGCCCATCCATAAGAGTCAGGAAGAGAAAACTTTTTGCCATACACAGTGCTTGACAAGAGCAGAAAGGGTAAAAATGGCAAGAGTTTAAAGATGCTTGGAAAAGGCAGAGCACAAGAAGAAATAAAGCTGGGGAATAGCCCTTCATGGTCCTTGAGCTATTTAAAAGAGGCTTAAAGGGATTTGATGAAAAAAAAAGACAGATTAGAAATAAAATCAAGTAACAGCTGTTCTGTGCTGCCCTGTGTGTCTGGATGAGTGTGAACCTCAGAGATGATCAATATCCAGGTTGGTTTGATTCTGGTAGAGGAAGAAGAGGAGTGAAAGACAAAGGAGGGAGAGGAAGAATTTGTTTGCCCATAGAGGGGCTGATGTTGCCTCCAGGACATGGGTGGGTGCATGGCCACAGGCTCCAGTACCAGAGCAGCACCTTGGCTTAGGCAGAGCAGCCCAGGCAGTTCCCCTGGCAGTGATAATGAACGTGAGCCCTACGGGCTCCAGCCACCAAAACAATGGCATGAAAGGCAGCTCATCTAGACTTTCCTCTTCTGCCTTCGAGGAAGAGGCTTCCCCGACTCGGTGACACAACACCAGCCTACAGGGGGAGGACACCAAACCACTGTTTAGATAAGGAAAGCCCTTATCAAGCAGAAAGGAATTTTTAAGAAGAGCTTCCGCTGGTGGCTCTGTGTTAACAAGATTTTCCCATGAGCGGTGACGTTTTATATCTAAATGGTTTCTAATATGATAACATTCCCAGAAAATATATTTGGAAAGAGCCGTAGATCCTCAAAGTCTTGCCAGATGGAAAATAACAGCAATAACTGCTTTGGTCTTAGACAAACTTCAAAGCCTTGGTGTCTTCTTGTCTGTCTCACACAAAATTGGGAATGTGCATGCAGGAGTGTGAAAGCACAGCATGGGTCTGGTCAGTATAAGCACAGAGCTTAACCCTTCCCCAAGGAATTTCATGTATGGCCCAGCATGGCTTGGCAGAGAGATGGTGGAACAATTCCTCACTCTTGCCCTGTTTTATTTAGTGATCCTGGACACATGGTTGGTGTCCTATGTCTTGAGTTGAGCCTTTTAGATCATCTGATGGATACAGGTCTGGTCCCAAGTGTCTCCTGAGCATTAATAGACTTTGCTGGGTGATTTCCATGTGGTTTTAGGTCTCCTGCTCAGAGAAACTGTGGATGCCCCTTCCCTGAAAGTGTTCAAGGCCAGGTTGGATGGGGCCCTGAGCAACCTGATCTAGTGAGTGGCATCCCTGCCTATGGCAGGGGGCTTGAAATTATGTGATACTTTTGGTCCCTTACAACCCAAACCATTCTATGACTCTTTAGACAACATCCATAAGTACATAACCATAACCCACTCAGTGTACTGATGCCATTAGACTGTTTCCTCCTGCCACTGGAAAAGCAGATCTTCGTTGCTTCAAGGTTTGGTCATCAAATTCACAGCTTTTAGAAGAACTCTACTGGAGCTTCAGTGAAGTTATGGGGGAGCTCAGGATGCCCCAAGACCCTCACCACAGCTCCTAGGAATAGTCTTGGAGGTGCTGGGGATTTTCCAGGAGAACCAGGCAGCTTCTGCAGGCTTGTAAGTGAGTGAGATGCCATCCAAGAGCAGAGCAGGCAGCCCACGGACTGAATGCAGGCAGAGAAAAGCTCAGCAGGCAAACAGCACACAAACAGCGTGCGTGGCAAACAAACAAACAAATCCAACAAAGGCCGTGTGAGCCAGCCAGAAATCACCACCCAGTGCAAAGGGTGCTGGGGCCAGTGGTTTTCAGATGTGGGAGGAGCACATCTGCCTTACCTGTGGGGAATAGTGACTGTGGCTGGATGGAAATGGGGTACAGATGGACACATGGACAGCCATGTGTGGATGCTCCTAGCTGGGTGTGTGAGACATCTTGGGCATGCAAACATTTTGTGCAAGACACAGACATCCTGAGCAGTGCATCCTTGGCATGAGCCTCCACTTCCCAGCAAGGGAGCAATAATTTGGCCATTGGGTTGAAGAATGGAGAGGATGAAATTATAGCAGAGAAGCTGAGCTCATGGAGCCAAAGCCCCATGTGTGACCTGTTAGAGTGAGGCTGAGCTTATTAGGAGCAGAGGAGGAAGGGGTTATCCAGATCCCAGTGATGCAGGTGGAGCTCCCCAGGTTGGCTGTGCCCTTGGACTCCTCACCCCAGGAGGTTTCTGGGAGGTGGGCACGTGGGGATGGGTGGGACGTGCCTCTCGATCACGTCGCTGGAGTGGGAAGCCTGAGAGAGGAGGTCTGTGAGATCACAAAAACCTTTTCAACACTGGGAAGAGGGGAATTTTCAAAAGCACCCCGAGCAGAGCGAACGTGTGCTGTTTGGATGTAGGACTGGATCTCCAGCACGTTCACCTCTGGCATTTGTTTTGGGCCCAGCTCTTCTCCCTGGGGCCTTGGGGCAAGCAGGAGTGCCATAACACAGAGCCATGAAGAGAGCGGAGCCAGCCAGAGGCAAGGATTTTGTTAGAGTTTGGAGGAGAAAACAGGGAATTTCCACATATGGAAAAATGTTCCTTTAAACTGTGATTATGTAAAAATACAAAGCCACAACTGATAATATCTCTCACTCTGGGGAATGATGGAGAGTGTTTGTTTCTTTAATTGCATTTAATACTCATGAAAGTTACCAGCACCACTGCAAGCAAAGCTCGTTTGTTGGATTGCAGCACACATAACACCAGCTTCCTTTCCACTCTCCTTCAGCATTTTGCCCTCGTTATTAAAAGACAGCTCCTAATTTAATATCTGTGCTTATTTGATTGCTGGTGCTTTGCCTGAAAATTGCCTGTAGAGGTGCAAGCTAAAATTAGGTGTATGATGAGTTTCTAAATGAGGACCTTTAGTAGTCAAAGGTGGGCTGACTACTGTAAGGAAGGAGCAGAGCCAGACTCCTACTCCTGCCCTGGGTGAGCATCCTGTGTCTTAGGTGGCCACAGATACTCTTGTTATCCCTCTGTACAGTCCTCATTCTCTTGAATTTCACCCATTTTTTGGTCTCAAATGTAACAATTTAACCAGGGACTGGGTGCAGAAGTATTTCCATTGGTTTTGGATGTGCTGCCTTGGGATTTTCCTTTGATTCCCGTTCAGAAGCTCACTTTCCTTGGTATGCTTTCATCCCATACTCTCCTGTATTCCTCCTTGCTGAGGTAAACGGATTGGGCTGATGTATAAAGGGATGCAGAGGAAATTCACAGCATGGGCAGGAGTCTGGGAGAGCTGATGTGGGCTGTGCTCCTGTTGCTGCTTTAATTCATCATCACTGGAGCATGTAAAACCAGGACAGTCGCTGGAGCTGCAGCATGAATCACCCTTTGAGAGAAACGTGCCCCTGCGTGCTCCAACCAGCCCTCCTTTCCATTTGCCACTGTCAAACCTGGCTCCCTAGGAGCCTGGATCCAAAAACCTCTCACTGCAAAGGTAAATTGCACACTGATCCCTGCCTGCAGTTTGGTGCCGTGCCAAAGAGATGCCGAAACCTCCCAGTGAGTCACATAAATCACAGCCCAAACCCCCGAGGGGGCTGCATTAATACTGGATCAATGTGAACGTGCCACGGAGTTATTTGATGGCTCCAATGCTGGTATTGACTGTTATACACCTGTTGTGTCAGTAGGGATTACATCTGTTGTAAACACGCTGTTTGATGTTGCAGGCTGTGCTAACCACATGCACCGTAATCATGGCTTGTAGCTGCTGAGGTGGCCTCAACATGCCCAAATTATGCTAATTTTCTTGTTGTGTGGGGTGGCCTGACAAAAGAGGTTTGTTCAGAGGGAGATTGAGTGCTGGGGGAGATGGGAGAAGGGATGGGATAACAGCATGCATTGCGATGGAGATGAATGGGGAGGAAGATGAGAACAAAAATAATACCAGATTACAGCAGACACCAGCTGGAGGAGGGAGTTTCCCAGTTCTGGCTCAAATTTATTATCAGGATAAGGTCTGAAAAGATGAAAAAGTCAAACAAGGATGGGCAAGTGTGTCTGGGCAGGCATGAGGCAGGGTTCTGGTGATGGGCAGGAGTGGAGTGAGATTGCTCAGCTGGGGTTTCACACCACAGTGGGTCGTGGGCCAGACTTGTGGATGGTTCTCTGCTACCAGCAGTGGCAGCAGCAGCCTCAGCAAAAGAGCATTCAGTAGTATGTGCCTACATTTGGGAGAAACTGATCCCTAATGGAGCAATTCGGGTTCACACCAGTGGCTCCCAAGACAGTATCAAGCCCTTCCTTGCTGGGTGTATTTCTCAGTCTCTGTTTTGGCAACTTAAGCCTGGGGGATGAGTTACCTAATGCTGACAACATCCTTAATCCTCATTTTTCCTGTCTCAGGCACAAGATTTCTGCCCCTTACTTCCAATTCCTACCCCAGAAAAGAGCCAGGCTTTCTCCAGAAACTATCTCCAGAACATCCTTTATTGGACAGGATGATGGGAGGATTGGAAATCAGCCTCTTCATCCAGTTCAGCTCTTCCAGGTGAGAATCCAACACAGATATGGACCTAATCCCCTGCATTTCTATTAGCCATATCATGACTCTGGTGTAATGAGCAATCTGCTCATGCTTTCAGATGGTGAAGCAGAGCAGGACACCTTTCCACCTGCTATATCCATATGAGGGCAAAAGCCAAGGCTGTGTGGTTATTCTGTTCCCACCTGGACCCCTGGGAGCATGGTGCCTTTGCAGCAGCAGAGCTCAGCCAGAGGAAGGGGGGATGAAACCTTTAGGATTTGAACGGACATCTTAAAAAATCAAAACCCCCTGAGAAGTATCTCTGTGAAGTGTTCTATACTTCAACATTTTCTATAGGCTGAAGGTCCAGCCAATATCTGTGATGTCCTAAATTCAACCATTTCTCTCCCTTTCCATCTTACCTGACTCTTTTTTTTTCTTTCTCCCAGCAACATCCGGTGGATAAGCCAACAAAGCCAACAAGAGCTGGAAAACTCAATACCAACTTAGGGAAGAAGACAATACAGAGCCATTCCCAAATATTCCAAAACTTCTATGTTGCAGTTTTTGACCAGCCCCAAAACTTTATTTACCTGAAACGGAAGAAGAAAGATGATGCCAAGAGTTTTGAGGTTGCAGGGATAAAAAGTGAATATTATTTTCATTCCCTCTCTGGAGGTACCTAGAGAAGGGTCGAGATGTCTGCCTGACACAGGTGGCCACTCCAAAGCTGTGCTGGAAACAGTGTCCGAGATTTTCTGCTTGCCTGTTCTCCACACTGACCCTGCCCAGGCTGGTGCTGACAGCCAGAGGTGGCCTCTGGGTCACACTCTCCTCCCTTGTGATCAGTCAGTTCAGTGATGTAACTTATGGNCTCCCAGCAACATCCTGGGGATAAACCAACAAGACCTTGAAAACTCAATGCCAACTTGGGGAAGAAGACAATACAGGGCCATTCTCAAATATTCCAAAACTTCTATGTTGCAGTTTTTGACCAGCCCCAAAACTTTATTTACCTGAAACGGAAGAAGAAAGATGATGCCAAGAGTTTTGAGGTTGCAGGGATAAAAAGTGAATATTATTTTCATTCCCTCTCTGGAGGTACCTAGAGAAGGGTCGAGATGTCTGCCTGACACAGGTGGCCACTCCAAAGCTGTGCTGGAAACAGTGTCCGAGATTTTCTGCTTGCCTGTTCTCCACACTGACCCTGCCCAGGCTGGTGCTGACAGCCAGAGGTGGCCTCTGGGTCACACTCTCCTCCCTTGTGATCAGTCAGTTCAGTGATGTAACTTATGGGAGGCTTGGAAAGAGACAGAACACGAGTGGTATTTTGGAAGAAGTGGGTGAAGAGAGAAAAGAATGGGCTCTGACCAGGGCAAAGGTCCATGGGCTCCTGACCAGCCTGGAAGACATTAAAATACAATATTCTGGGTGGGACAAATGATGGATGAAGAGAATGGAAGTCCTTCTCTTAACTCAATCCTTAGAGATTACTCAACAGTGGAGCAAGCAGGGCTCTGCTTGGGTAGGAAATGCTGAGAAACCCCACCAGCTCTGAACAGAGCTCCTCAGCTCTCATCTCACCCATCTAAGCATGAGCCAGGGTGGGGATGGCTCTGGGAGCTGTGGGGTGCAGATCTGGGTAGGAGCAGGTGGGACTGTGTCTCACTGGATTTCCTGCCACCTTTCCATTCATCTCTTCCTGCAATCTTTTCTAAGGTGCCAAGAGTGCATGTACAATTCTGAGTCATCTTTTCTGATCCTTACCTGAGGGTTTGTAGTAAAAAAATACCCTGCAAACCATTTTGAGGGCCTGGAAGTGCCATCAGAGCCCTTAACCTTTGACAACAATTTCCACTGACCTTTTTTTCCCTAAAACAGCAGACAAAGCTTGGCTTTCACCCAACACCAACCCATAGGTACAGCATGCAGCAGTGAATTTCCCAAGGACAGCCTGGGCCACCATGCAAATTCTGGAGCCCTTTTTGTGGGTCCAGGCATTGCAGAAATACTCTGAGATGCCTTCCCAAGATGCCCCAGACTCTTCCTTATGCCAGGACCTGACACATGGGCAGAAGTCCTGCAAGCCTGTCTGCTCCTGGGCAGTGATGTGACTTTCCACAGCAGATACACAACTGCACTGCTTCATGCCAGGAAGGGCACAAATGGGCTTTTGCTTTCTGGGAGTGTTGACTCAAGCTTTGAGGCAGCAACATCATTCTTCCACACTGATATCTCAGAGCTCCCCATCCACTCTGATATCCCATCAGCCTTTCCTCATCCATCCCCTTCAGGTACCTGGGCTCTCCAAATGATGCAAATATGACTATGGCCCAAAAAACCAAATTCCCATCTGCCCTGTCCTCCCTCCCTCGTGTCTCACCCCCCTCCCCCCACCTGGGGATGAATGAGATGCTCTCTGTGGCTGCAATATATCATTCTTACTATTTGTTATGAGGTTTTAATGAGTGCGGAAGATTAGGATGTTTGCAACAGCGTAACAATAAAATACATATCTCGCTCATTCCTTGCCAAAAAGTACTTACAAATAATAAAAGTGAGGCTAGCTGAATGCATAAATCTCCTTTCACAAGCCCCCACCCACTGTGCAATAATTAGTACAAAGTGCAGTGCTAATAGATCATCTTACTTGTGTGGGAAACTTGACATTATGCTTTGTTTATATTATCCCTTTGGCAAGAATCTGCATGGCAAATCCTGGCAGCCAGCAAACAAGAGGCTCTCAAGGAAGGTTTCCAGACTGTCGTGCAGAAAAGCAAGCCACAGGATTGCGTGCTGGTCAGGATGCTGAAACCAGCTGGGGAGCTGAAGCGTTAGATCCAGCTTTTATGGAGCTGAGCTACCAAGTTTCCAGCTGACTAGGAGCAACATCCTGCGACTGATTTGCAAAGGGCTGTTCCCACCCCAGCCATAACAAATCAGTGTGAACCTTGGCTTCAGGATGGTGCCCTTTGCTTAATTATATATTCAGGGCCCAATTTACTGCCTGGGCCTCCTAATGGGAACAGACGGGGTCGCCCAGACTTGAGACAGGCACCGAATGCGTCCCCTGCAGTCTCTGGCTCTGTAAGGAGAGGGTTTTCAGCCAGTGCCCAAATAGCTCCAGCTCCCAAGACCTTTCTCCTCCACTCAGCCCCTACAGAGACCTTGGCTGATGTGGGAATTGCCTCTGCTGGGACTTCTGGCTGTGTCCCATGCACCAGGCTTGCAGCAGTATGACTTGCTCAGGGCATGATGGTGTCTCAAAATTCTATCAGTAGGCACAAGGGCTGTCTTCAGCTCTCTGCTGACTGAAATGAGCTTTGGGTCAATGTGCTGGCTGGAAAGCCAGTCCTCATCCCCCCATGCCTGTGAGTCTTCATCCCACAGCCCTTTTCCCTCTTCTTGGGCTCAAGTCCCATCCTTTGCTTGTTTCTCTATACCAGTGAGTAAGGGAAAAACCAGAGCCCAGTTTTTGGATGTAGAGATGCATTCCTGCCCAGTGAATCACAAACCATTAGCACCACAGGTCTGGATATATTCACAGGAGGGCACGTTCTTGAGAGTTTCTTGCCAGTTGGGAGAATGGGTATGGGAATCTTTCTTTTCTTTCCTTGAGAAATTTGGGAGTCACCTGCAAGCTGGTTATTTCAGCAGTTTAGAGAAGGAGTGCCACCACACAGGATCTTGTCCTAAGGACATATTCCAACAATGGCAGCTGGTCTTTACAAAGGCCCTACTGCCTACCACCCAGCACCTTCTTCTGCTGACAGCCTCCCCAGGTTTGTCCCAGCTGAATTTTTCCTGTATGCTGGGGGTCTGAGCAGTAACAAAAAAGTCAAAAATGCCAAGCTACATGCTTCCACATGGGATTGTTCTCTGCTGCTTCATGAAGTCTCTACACAACGTGCTCCACCAGGTCCCTGTGTGCTGCCTCGTGTGGTCCTGGAGCATCTCTCCCTGACTCAGGCTGTGTTGTGGTGTGCTGAGCACAGTGTCCTCAGCACCTTTCCTCCTCTTTCTGATGAAGGGCTTTGGGAGGACTATCCTGTGAGAAGAACCCATCTGCTGGACAAGCCCCAGCAGCCTTCCCAGCAGCAGGTGTGGCTCAGACTCCACCTTTGAGCAGGCATCAGCCTCACATGTCCAGATTCACTCCTGCTCCAGTAAAGTTTCTGCAAGTGCTTAATTCCCCACTCCCCTGCTGGACCCCTCCTCGTTGTGTCCCACCCACTGGTCTTGCTCAAGGCTGGCCTTTGAAAAGCACTCAGGTTGTCCTGCTTTGTGGCTGAGGAATGGAGACAAGGTGTCTTATCCAGTTGGAGAAGTGACTCATCCTCTTGGGAAATACATTGTGGGATTGCCTAGTGCAGGCCCCTCTGCACCTTTCTACTCCATCTTCGTGATGAAATCACCAGGAAAGAAAGTTTTTACTCATGAGCCAAGTGGATATATTTACTTGGAAATCTTCACCCTGCTTTTTATTTTTTACCTGGGTGGCCACTCTTTTATGAGATCACAGCAGTGTCCTCTGCTGCTGGAAGAAACCTGGTATCAACTCCCTGACTTCACATGGTGTTTCTAAAGCTTTAAAAAAAAAGAGTTGGCAACTGTGGCCCCATATGGGCATGACAAGGAACTTGCTTTGTAAGGTGCTGTTCAGCTAGGAAGAGTATTTCAAGCCCATCTTCTTCCACGCCAGACCCAGCTGCTAAGAAGCACTGCACAGATATTCCTTCTTTTTATGCCGCCGGGCTCAGGGAATCCCGGCAACGTGCGAGTAATTCTGAACAAAGTGTGCAGCGCTGGAGCAGCACTGCCGTGCTGATGAGGCTGGTTCAGGCAGGGGGAACTGGGCAGAGCCCTGACATTTCGGTGACTGCTGAGGTTATTTGAGGGGAAAGCTCTGGGAGCCCGGCGCCCAGCAGCCAGTGCCGGCAGCAGCCTCTGCCGCTATCCGCGTTGACTCCGCTGGCTCAGGACAATGGCAAATGGGCTGAAACATCGACAGTTTCCTCACAGACTCTTCCCAGAGTTACTAAAATTAACCTTTTTATTCCCCCCCGCTGGAGAAATATAAAGCTCTTACTTTCCTTAACCTCTCTTTCCCACCCAGTGGGCAAAGAGTTTGTCAGTTCTACAGTTAAAATAATATATTAAGGATTTCCAATGGTGCAAGTCAAACTTCGCATTTCCTAATGATTCTAGATGCCTTTTTTGTCCTCAGACATTTCAAGTTAAACCTCTATGAAACTGACCTTTTGGCTTGTCATCCTCTGTAAGGACCCCAGAGATGAAACACTTCTTTCAGTCTGTCACTACTGTCCGTAGCCTGCCCCCCCTTTTCCCCCCTCCTCTATTTTATCAGCAAGAACCCATAATTGAGCCCCTTGACAATAGCAGGACTGTGCATTTCTTTGTCAACAACAATGGGCCGTCCAAGTTCATTACTGGAGATTGTTTAAAAATTGATTCATGGGCCAGTAGTAGTAGCTTATTATACAGCATAAGTGACAGTGTGATCTGGATGGAGGCCAAGTCATTCTTGACTAGTCATGTCCAATTAGAAAGAACATTGCACACATTCCTGTTGGAGCCACATTAATGAATTAGTCCTACCACAAACTGAGAGAAGCTTGCAGGACCCTAATACCTTTTGTTCCTAAGGATAATTCAGTAATTTATAAAGAGAACAGCGCGAAGCACATTAGCAAAAGAATAGTAATCGCAGGACTCAGACAGTCCTTACATTTGCCCTTCCTTTCAGGTTTCTGGGGAGCTCCATTGCCCCTGAGCTCTGTGTTTCCCTGGAGAGCACAGAACTCTGACAGCCCTCCCAGGGCTCTGGTGGCTGTGCTGGTAGTGGCCAGGGCTCGACAGGTTTGTGTGCACCTGAACTTGGGCCAACATCTGGCATCCAGGCTCTGCTTCCCAGGATAACAGGACAGCCCAGGCACACAGAATGTCATCATCCTGCAAAAGTGGCATCCAAGGGCATTTTTCTATCCTGGTGCTTCCTCTTGGCCCTGCAAATGGCACTGGTGTAACTCCACTGAGTTGTGTCTGCCCCACAGCTTGGGAAATAGGAGAGAAGAGCAGTCAAGGCACAATTTTCATGTTTAGAAGTCTGGCGTTTAAGGTCTTAAATTGCAAAACCAGTTTTGAGGTGTGCTGAAATCAATTGAATTTGCACGGAGCAGCTCCCAGGGACTGGGAAGTGACAGGGTATTTGGGACCTCAGACATGCAGTGTGAGGACAGTCTGTGTGTGTAAAGTCCTTGCAAAGGCTGAGTTAGGTGGAAAGATGAGAAAAAAGTGTGTCCAAACTGCAGGAAGAAGGAATTGGGAACAGTATAAATTCCCAACCAAGCCAAGGTTAGCAATGTTCTCCATTACAAAGCCGACTCCCAAGAGGAATCCCCCTCCCCAGGAATGTTTACAAGTTAACTGTACAAAGCTCAGTGTAGTGTTACCTACTCAGGGGATATGATCACAAGCAGTTACTGCTGCCACTGTCATCTAATATATAACAATTTTTGACATGGAGCAAATTCTGCCTATTGCTCAGGAAATGTCCTTCATTAAGGACCACAGAAACCCATTATTGGTTGGCCCAGATGTCCTCAGGTAGCATTAGTGATAATAAATGTAATAGGAGTACAGCAATGTCAGCTTCCAAACAACATAGTAATATCTGCACTTTTAAAACCTTCCTGTGCATATGAAAAATAAGTAACTCACAGACAATAATACGAAGTGACTATTATTTTAATAAAAAATTATCATCAACTGTGTGTTGTGGCTGTAAATGTTCATATACTGTCACTCAGCAGTCTGTGACATTTTAATGTTCACAGCTTCAAAAGACCTGTGATTTTTTTTGTAGCTAGTGATCATTGATCTCCACGCTTCCTGCCTATGCAAGATTTTAAAAATATGCAGTTCACCATAAATGCTACATCATACCTGAATAGGTCATGCAGTTTAAACTTTGTGTAATCAGAAATGTAGAGAATGTAGACAAGTAAATGATTAATTACGTTTGTCAGGATCTCAAAACTCAGAAGAAATAACATTTTTTCTCTAATCTTAACATCTTAATATACAATTAAATCTTAATATACAATTAAAAATGTGTATAGCTAAAAATTCAGGGAATAATTTTGCTACTAAAATGTGTTTACATTATCTGTTCCGAATTGAACCTCCATCATCGCTACAATGGTTAAATAAAGTTTTGCTTTGAATGAGAACAAATACTTCTTGGAAAACAGGGATTCCACTCTGCATTCGCTATTAGACCATTACCATTAGTAAAATAAGTCTGAAAATTAGAGCATACAAACACACATATATTCATATTCGAGTACATACCAAGTGCACACACATGCTGAAGGCTTGCTGAACTGTATGATTACATTCTTGTTCACCAGTTTAATGAGACAAGGACTAAATGGAGGGCTTTGGCTCCTCTTCAGATTCAGTAACTTTCAAGTTTCCATAATGATTTATGAATTTTGTCTTTTCTATCGTGGTCTGGCAAACTGTGATGCTCAGGTAATCCTATTACTGCTCTTTTATTTTTTTCATTGTCTGATTACAGTTATCAGTCCAGGGGCATGAATTCCGACATCTTCGATTTTAAAATTATAGGGAAAAAGGTGCAAAGATATTAGAAATCAATTTATCTAACCAATGCATCAATTTTTGGCATCATAACCAGTCTTCAAGGGACTTAAAAAACTCTATCTCCACATGTCAAGTCTGTTCTGTAAACTGGGAAGACTTTCTGAAGGTGTCCAGTACTGCAGGCATCCTGATCTGCTCAGCAAAACCACCTCCCTGCATCCTGACCTTGCTGCTGGAAACATTTCCTAATGGTTACAACAAATTCAGACACCATTGCTGCTTGTGCTGCTCCATGGACAGACCATGGAGAACAGACCATTCTCTTCTTTTCCACTGCAGATTTTATATGTTTGAGGGCCATTTCCACTCTGTCCTCTCCTCCTCATGCTAAGCAATCCCAGTTTGTTCTGTCTTTCCTTGCAGATTATGACTGATGTAGAGATATTTTTTTACTATCAATTGCTCATTCCTCTGTGTTTGAACTCAGATTTGTAATTAGAGCTTCCACCAGCAGACAGGAAAGGCACATAGGTGAGTGCCTTCAGATTCCACCTCTTAGAGCTGAGATTTACTCTGTTATCTGTAAAAGCTGCAAAAAGCAGCAAGGGGCCTGAAGTGGGATCACCTGAAGAGGAGAATGATCAGTTATTGAATAGAGTGTGGTGTCTGCAGGTCACTGAACAGTGATCATAATGGATCTTCATCCACAGTTAATTGTTACCTGCATTTAAATTCTCCTTTGCTTTCCCTGTTCATTTTCATTGTACTCTGCATGTACATTTTGTACTCAGTCATTAACAATGTTGTGAGGAACAGAATGGGAAGAATAACTCAACATATGTCAATGAAATAGTATCCAGAGTGTTTAATAAAATTAAACAAAATCCATTTACTGTCTCAGAGAAGTTTTGAGGAAAGGAAGTTTTGTTTTTCAAGGTGAGTCCTGACTATCTTTTGTGTGCATTGAGCACACACCAGATCCTGTTGAGTATAGAAAAAAACTTCCTCTTTTATATGTAGGAGCTTTCACACCCTAGATCATCACCATGGTTAACCCTGGTTCCTTCCTTGTGCCCAGCACCGAAAATGTCTTTTAATTTTTAGCAATCCAATATATTTCAATAATCAACAAATAAAACAGAAGTGTATATCTGGGCTGGTCAGAAGTTCTGTGTCACAGCAGAAGCAGCAACTGTGGGTAGTCACCTCCCAAAACAAAAATTCTGACAGTCCTTTGGACTTTGTCTTAGGGAATACTTAAGTTTTGTCGTCATACTGTAGAGGAACTTAACTTCTGGGCTATGGGGGCTGATGCAGAGGGAGGGAAGAGGCAGAGTAGTGGCCACAGGGACACCAAATTCAGAGTCCTCCTCTCAATTACTCTACAATCAAAGATGTCCTGAGAGAAATCTTCTAGGGTAGCACAGAAGACAATCAATAGAGTAAGAAAGAATTAATATGTTCATTTTCTAGATGGGGAATTGGCTCATGGGCATGTGGGTATCTATTCAAAAGCCACAACTTAACTTAATTTTCTGCTTATTAGCCCAGTGCTCTGACCACAAAATTACTCTGGGTGTGAAAGTTCCCATAATGGTGAACCATCAGAAAAACAGGGTCAAACACTCATTTGCCTGATAAAAAGAAATGGCTGCAGGTTGGGAAGGCAGCTGTGGGGCTTGGAGAGCTGCTTTTGCAGTAAAAGGTGTCAAACAGTCTGGTCACTCACAGTGATACTCAAATCTTTCATCACACCCCCCATCTTTCCTGTGGGCACCCCTCTCAGTGCCAGCTTCAGTGCCAGCTGTCATTTTGCAGGATCACTCCCATAAAAAAGCTGAGGGATAAAGTGACAGGAATGATGCTCAGTCTGAATGGAGAAGTCCATACTGATGGTAAGACAAGTATCCTGCACACGTAAAAGCAAAAACAGATGTCAGAAATCCCATTTTCCACCATGATGGATTAAATGGGTCTGTGGTTCACTTAAAAAAACGTTGGGTGCTGCAAGCTGTTCAAATCTGACACCATCACAACCACTTGAGTTAATTTTATAGGGCCAGCTGTGAAAACTGACCATGGGTTTCCCCCTGGAAGTGAATGACAGAGTGCTGGACCTGGGTGAAAATCACCACACTACTGCAGAACATTGGCTGTGGGCTCACATTCTCTGGGCAGGTTTCACAGTTTCTCCTCTAGTTTTTCATGTTCTGTATACTGAATTATCACTTGGAAGATGATGAGTATGAACAGAAAATATACCAAAGGTATCTTGTCTATTTTTTGCACACTTTAAAATTAAAATTACAGGAAACCATGCAAAAGCAATTACCTTTTAATACACGACTCCTATCTTGCTGTCTGATGAAGAATCTGCTGAAGGCAGAATCTGCACAGCACAAAGCTTTTGCTGGGCATGTGCTACATCCCATTCTGGGATGGACAGACAAATAACAGTGTGCTTGGAAAAGGAAGGGATGAAAACGGAAGTGATTTGGATCTAAGGAGTTCTGAACACTCTAAGTTCTGCATGAGTAGGTTTCCATATTTAATCTACAGAAGATTTCCCCTCCAGCAACAGCCAAACACACAGAAGGGGACAGACACCTGCATGAAAAGAAAGTTAGATGGGTATAGACATTTTGAAACTCCTTAGGGTTCCAAGGTGTCTGAAGTGGCAGAGAATGTGGTGATTGCCATAGATGTGGAATCTAGCTCAGCTACATTTGCACCAGGTATGAGGGCTGCACATGCCCCACACTGCCTCATTACCAGTACACCATCTGCAAGCTTTCCCAAATATATTGTATGAAGGAAATATTTTAGAGTGAGGAAAATAGTGCAGTTCCTTGGGCAGGAAGGGAGGTAGTGCAGAGCTGGAGGCAGGAGGCTCTTTATCCAGACAGGTGAATCCAGGAGAGCTGTTCCCAGTCTCAGAGCAGAGGGTGAATCTCAGGCAAGATCAGGAGCAATGTTATCTAAAGTACCTTGCTGCCAACATCTCCTTTCCCTTTCTGCTCTGAGAATTCCCTCCATGCCCTCTGAGCTGGGCACTGTGAGCACTTACACACTCTCAATGGTGAATTTCCCCTGAGCTGATTGAGGCTTTGCCAAATGGGATTTTGTTCCCTTTTGGTGGGTTTTCTGTTAGCTTTCCAGTGAGGGTGTCACATCTTTTCTTTAGCTGGGCGTGTTACCCTTGATTGCATTAAGGTGTATCTGATGGCACTAACACAGAGCAAGATTCAAAGTCTTGCAACATGTTCCGGCACAGACAGCATTATGAATTTACACACAGAGCTGTTTAGATCTCATATCGAATATCCTCTGGCATCAGATCTGAAATTAATTCTGTATGGCAACCAAAGAAACGCTCTATCAGTCTGAATAACAAAAAACGAAGAGAGAAAGAGCTTTGCTCTATCACCAGCTCCAATCTGGACAAATGGCAAACATCCCAGCAGACAGGCAGCCCCATTGCTGCAAGCCCTGTGCTGTTACCACATTCCCTTCCATCTCCCCAAAGTTTCTTTTCCTCTCCCTCTTTTCCAGAAAGGGCTTCCAGTCATCCTTACATTGGAGTGTCTCTCCACCTTCTTGCAGATGAGCAATGGTCTTGTCCACCTCCTTCCACTGGTTTGGATGGTGATGGGATGTCTCTGCCTGCCCTTTACTCAACAGGGGTACAGTGAGAGCATTAGTTTAGGCACAGGCAGCAGATTTGATAAAATCCTCTGTGTGTCCGCAGTGTGTGAAATTATTATCTTCCCCCATTAAAAATTTTCCAGTTTTGGAAGGAGACGAGGATTATACTTCACTGAGCTGCTATGTGCCTGTATGGACAATTTACATAATGCCATTAGCCCCCAGAGATCCCTGAACTCACTCCAGACCTTCCCAATGGGATTCTCTGGTGTGGAAGGTGACGTGTAGATGTAAAACATCATTGTTGGCCTGTCTGTAACGATACAATGGAGCATTAAAATTCTGTGCTATAGTTTCTGAACACGATTTCAGACAGCGTGTTAGAGGAGCTGGGTCATTGCTTTGATAGCTCTCACTGTGAATTGCTCGGGTCTGCTCAAGCATGCGACCCCTCCGTGAGCCACTCTGTGTCTGACAGTGCCACGAACCTCGGGTCCCACACCACAGCTCCTCCAGCTACACCTCTCACCACGGAGCACTCCACATGTCCACTTTTCCCACGGGGAGACCCTGCCTGGTGCCTGCTGAGGCCTCGAGTCCCTCTGATCCTCCTGTGAGGGTCCCAGCTGTGTGGGATGGCTGCTGATCTCCCCTCCATCCCAGCAAACCCCACATCTTTGGGACCAACTGGAGCCAGCTGAGGGTTTATTGGCATCCAGCTCCAGCTGGATCCTTTCTCCCTTCCCCCCTGGCCGAGGGCTGTGCAGGGACCAAAAGGGGAGAGGAATGCACAGCCAGAGCTTTCTGGCAGCCACTTTTAGTGCAGATTATCTCAGAGCTCACCTCCTTGCTAAATCCAAGCACCTTGGACCTCCGCTGCCCCAAGAGGCTTCCCCTTGTCCCGGGGCTGTATTTGGAGGTGCTCTCCACATCCTCATGGCCCCACTGAGGGTGGAATTACAGCCATGGGTCAGGCTGTGCCAGCACCTCCACCGAGCCTGTCCAGGCATCGCTGAGGGCAGTGCTGTGTATCAGAGAGCTGGATAAACCAGAAAGTTTGGAGAACCCCAAGAGGTAAAAGAAAGCCCTGTTAAATCATTGCTTTTCAAAGAACCTACCCTGGAGCTAGCTAACTGATCCTGTCAGATCTTTCCTAAGTCAGATAAGAAAAATAATCTGGCAGTAGTCATCAAAGGCAGAATGATGCATTAAAAAGTCCATTGTGAGGAGACCTCGGAATCAAAGGTAGAGGGTTTGCAGGCAAGACTGATGGGACCCACAAGCACCAACCCCATGGAAATTTCCACTCCCTTCCTAGTTGTAGGAAGCAGGTTTGCCTTGCTGCCTTTGACTGAGAGCTGCTTTTCCCATTGACAGCAGACACCTCCTGACTTCCCTGTCTCACAGGGTGACTCATTTCCAGGGAAAGAGGGATAAAGAAAGGAAAGGCAATTAAGACAATCCTTTGCTATTATTTCAGCTTAGTTGGAAACAATTCCTTAAGGTAAAGGCAAGGGTCTTGATTTATCCTGATAACCCTTTCCTAAACTCCTGCTCTTGGTCCTGTTGGAGACATGACTGGGCCAGGCAGAGGGGTGATCTGAGCTAGATTGCCTGCTCTTATGTTCTGACTTTTCATGACAATAGAGAAAATAACCCACAACTACATGGTGCTTTAAACCACCAATTTGCCCTCACTCTCCCTTCTGAGGTAAATAACTGGGATATTACTGCCTGTATTTATGGTCTGTGAAAATGGGATAAAAATGTTCCCTGAGATGCTTTATCCCTTGAAGCTGTGTGGCTCTCACCTGTGCCTGAGTCAGAACTGGCCAAGGAAGGCTGGGCTCCTCTCACTGAAGGCCTGAAGATGAAGTGAAAAAAAAAACAGGACAGAGCAGCAGAAATGGGAGCTCTGCAAACACAAGATGGGATTATATCCTATCCTATGCCATAGGATGCACCTCATGTCTTGCCAGAGTGCCCATAAACCAGAGATCTTGTCTCATGTTGCCATATGTCACACACCATACATAAATCAGTTTGGTTTTGGCTGCCTGCTGCTCCTCTTATAATCTCTTGTGAATCTTTCCATGTATAATTATGAGTCAAGCCCTTGGAGGAGAGGGAAAGCCATTAAATGTCCTGCTGGCATTTCCTTTGAGAAGAAACTGCACCAGCCTCTGGAGATGCTAGAGAAAGATGTGAAAAAAGGAGAAATTTAAAGAGGGAGAGAAGCTACAACTTCAGGTTAAAATCCAAAGATTTTAAAAAAAATTAAAACTAAAAAAGCAAGAAGCTTTTGATTCTGCTCACTACCTGTTTGGAACTCAGCTCCAGTGAGGAAAAAACAAACAAAACAAACCATATGTCATGAAAAACCACCACCAGTGAGGAGGAGAGAGGTTACAAACAACTGTCCATCCTCCCCTTCCCTCTGACATGTTGGTGTTATTTTGGCTGCTGAACAATCTAAGATGACAATACTTCATTCCTGCTTTGCTGTTGTGTCAAAATGTCAGAGTTTCCCATTCCCAGACTAAGGACAGGGTTTGTGGACATCACCTGTGGGGTGACACTGGACCTTCTGAGCCAGGCTGTGGGGAGTCCCTGCTGTTCCACAGGGGTGTGATGTGAACATGGGGATGAATAATTCAGGGCACGTCTGTCAAAACCATAAAAAGATATATTAGGGGCCCCTATAGAATTTAGCTGGAGTTCTATGCATACTGCAGTTCCCATATCTGTACTATTACAGGGTCTGAGTCCTCACTTCAGTTTCATACTGGAAAAGAAAAAGGTTGAGGAAAGACAGCTCATGGTGCTGATGTCCCAGATGTCACAGTGGGCAAAAGTTGTGGGCAGTGCTTGGGGAGCTCTCCTGCTCCTGGACTGGCTGTCAGGTGTTCCAGTGGTTTTCCAAGGGAAAGGAAGAGGAATAGCCAAACCAGTTGTGGATAGATAGTCAGGACTCACCTCCCCTAATTGCAGATGTCTGTATGGAAGATGCCTGCTCCTGAGCTGCCAAGTAGGGCTTGTTTCATCAGTCAGATGCAGATATTGAATCAAAGAGGCTCTGAGAAATCCAGTTTCTCTCCCCTGATGAGAAGAGGAGCCCGGGGCTGGCTCAGATGAAGCAAGGGGCTGGGCAGACTCGTGACCTGATGAGTGTCACCCATTTGGCTCTGAGCACGCTGCACCTCGGTCGGTACTCCAGGAGCAGAAATAATTTTCAGGAGGAAATGATTCTCCAGGTGTAGCAGGGTCTGCTCAAGAAGCCTTGCTGGCCCTGCTGCACGGGTGTCCACAGCAGCAGCCAATTTCACAGTGCCTGGGGCTGGCAAAGTCCCACTGCAGGAGAGGCTGCAGGGACAGAAGCTGCAGAGGCTGCCAAGGGCCATTGGCATTAGCAGCTGCTCTCAGCCACAGGAGAGGATTGCTTGTAAATGCCACAAGCTGGAAACAGAAACTTTTCCTCAGACAGGGTTCACGTTTACATTTTTTTCCACAAATATTTGAGTCCATTTAAAAGCTGGTTTGGTCTTATCTTGCCAATTTCTCACCACAAAATTATCATGAGTAGTTATGAGTTTAAAAAGTATTTTAAAATTTTTTTCTTAAGGGGAAAATGTTTCAAAATCAAAATCAAACATTTTGGCTTAAAGTACCATTTAGTGTATTAAAACACTAGGATTTTGGAAAAATGTATCGAAAATATGTCCACATCCTGACACTTGCATTTTATTAACATTTTGCAGAGTATAATTTCCAGGGAAATGATGATATTTTAGCTTTTCATTAAAGTCTTAGGAATAAATAATTGAAACAAGAATATCCTGCAAGTGGGAAATCCTAGTTTCTGAAGAGGTGCATTCATGATTGAACCAACTGTTGTGCAGAAAGCCATAGTCTGATTTGTGTAATGACCTTCACAAATACTATTGAGAGATCTAATGTATTTCTACATAATTACAATCAAATAATGACTATTCCCCATCCTTTATAACATCTTTCTTTATGCTCTCAAAAGAGCTCGTAGCATTTGTTGCACTAAAGTGCTCTCACTCTCTGCTCCTTTTAAATATCTGAAGCTATTTTAAACTCCTGAGGGAAGGGATTTAAATTATCAAAAGAAAAAAAAAAAGGATTTTTAAATAAAACAATTATTCCAACAACCGCTGTTCATGTTAATCAAGAATAGTTTCTTAGCTGAGTTTTTGTTTACTAAACTCACTTTTCCTTGCTCCATGCTAATTTTGAGGATTGCTAGATTATGTATTTGGAGGTTTTGTTTGATTGTTTGTTTCCAAACAAGGTTAAAGTATCTTTGAGAACTCTTGATAATGAAAAATTACCTCTTCACCTTCTTACCTGAGTCACTGACACCTCTTAGCAACCTGCCTTGCTTTCTTACTCATTTCCACTTACCATGGCCCAGTCATAAGAATAGAGCCCAACCAAAGAGCATTTAGCCAATGCTTTTTATAGCATTTCATCTTTAAAGACTCCAAAACCCAGGCTGAAGATGTTAAAACATGAGAGTTTTAGAGGTTTATTGTGTAATTACTTTTGCTCTGTAATCGGGGTAGAGTTATTTCAACATTATTTTATGTGAGCACATCTGGGAAAATCGTTCTGGAAGTGTCTTAATACCTACAGGAGGAATGTTTTCTTTACCATCATGCAATGAATCAGGGAAAACTTCAAACTTGATAAAAGTCAGCTGAAGATTTTCCTTAATCTGGTTTTATATTATGTGATGCTTAGCAGAGCATTTCTAGATCTCCCCTCAGGAGAATTAATTAGAACAAATGCAATTAGTCTATGGCATCCTTATTAAGGCAGAATTCTTACATTAATCAGTAGAAGTTTTGCTGAATTAAAGGATTGTCCCAGGTCTTGCCATAAGACAATGCTGAGTTGGCACAGGAGCCAGAAAGGATTTAGAGGACAGAGCCAGGAAAATCTGCTGAACCACAGGAGGCATGAACAGAAACTTGAATTTTTAATACCATCTTTATCCTGGAGTGGATCTTGTGTGCCATGGCTGACTCCAGAGGGCTTCAGAGGAGTTTTTCATGGAGCTCATTTGCTCATGGAGGGCTCCTCTGTACCAGCCAACAGGATGAACTGAAAATTCCCACACAGGTGGGACTGTGACTTACTGGGAGCTCCAGAAGAAAGGATTGTGAATGTTGAGCTCTTTCCTGCACAATTCCTGGGGTGCTGCAGGAAATGCCAGGTGAATTCACCCACTTTGCCTTTTGAGCTTGCACTGTGTCCTGGCCAGGGTTCACCCCAGGCTGGCAGAGAGGTCACACTTGCTGTAAATCTATTTTCTCGAGCATTGTCACCCAAATGAGAAAAGGGACAGCAGATATTAAGCATGTAGAGAGAGATGCTGGCACACTGCTCTGTTCCATCTTCCCCCACAGAGCAGCACATGCAAGCTGCCCTGAGTCTCATGAATCTCATGAGAATTCATGAGGACACAGCTCTGCCTATCACAGCATCACTCAGGTTGGTGGGGACCACAGGACAACTCTGGTCCAACCTCCTGTTCCAGCCAGGCTCAGTGCTGAATTCAGACCATCTCATCCAGCAGTAGTGTAACCAGCAGGGCTTCAAGAAAATGGGGTAAGTAAAAAAAATGGGATATGGTAATTACTCTGTAATTGGGATACAGTTCAGCTTTCCCTGAGAGTGCACCTCTCTCTCTTCCTGCCTTCCAGGCAGATACAATTTTTATTAAGGAGGTGGCCTGACTCCAGCAGTGTGATCTCTGTGATAGGCACTTGCCCTGAGGGTGCCAGGATTGCCCTGAACAGAACTTTTGGGACTGGGGGCTGAGCTTGCTCTGCTTTCCTGCTCTTTCAGCACAGGTTTCCCTTGGAGCTCAGCAAAGAGCAGGAGGAAATTCATCAATCTGATGGTTCCATCCAGCTTAGAAAAGCCAATGCGCAGAAAATCTTAGGTGAGAAAGACTGGTTTTTCTCATGGAGTTATGTTCTTTGGATCCTCTTGAGGGATTAAGAAAAGCAACTTTGTGTATGTGTGTAAATCCTACAGTGGAAGATCCCATTCCCCAAAAGGGTTAATGCAACCTCTCTTTTCCCCCAATAGCTTCATGGTCCTAACAACTTTCATTGTGAAATGGGTGCAGGTGTGGGCTATGCTTTGTTGATCACAATCCCTTTTGCAGAGGAAGCTTTGAATATGTTTGACATAATCAGCTCACAGCCTTTGCCCGCACTCTTTCATAAACAGGCCATTTTCACATCCTTTTCATGGGATCCGACAAGCGGAAAAATAATTAATGTTACCTCAGCCTAACAGTGACCCAGCTTTGATTCAAAAAGACGGCATGTTGCATAAACTAACCATTTAATTGAGTGATAGAAAAAGCCCACATGTATCAATTCTGCCTCCACGTATTATGATTACTGGGGCTTTGCAAGGATTGTGCTCCCTCGGTCATAAAGCAGAGCTGAAATTCAAGCCCATGAAGTGGTTTCAGAAGGACTGATTGAGCATGAGCTGGGGATTATCTGTGTTTATGGTGGCAGGACAGGGGAGCAGGGGAAGATGTGGGTACCCAGCCACCATGGCGCATGTTCAGGTTATGTCCAGGTTATGTCACATGTCCTTGTGGGAACTGACAGTGGCCAGATGTTATCCAGCCACGGGACATTTGGGATGCTGATGGCACTACACTGTGACCTGACCGTGACCTTAGAGCCACAGCTAACTGGGATATTCCACAGTGAGGGCTACGCCTAGTATGACTAGGACAGAGTCACTGTTGAGGTAACCCACCAAAAAGAAATGTCCAAGATGAATTTCAGTTAAACTGAGATAGAGTTTAGAGGTAGCAGTGACTCCTCTAGCAGTCTTGTGAGAGGCAGGTCCTGCTTGAATAACCTGATGTCCTTCTCTGACAAGTTGCCATCCTAAGTGGATGAGGAAAAAGTTGTGAATGTTGTCTACCTGGACTTTAGGGAAGCCTTTGACACCCTTTCCCACCGTGTTCTCCTGGAGAAACTGGCTGCTCGTGGCTTGGATGGGTTCACAGTGTGCTGGGGGAAAAACTGGCTGGATGGCCAGGCCCAGGGAGCAGTGGGGAATGGAGCCACATCCAGCTGGTGGAGTGACACTGGTGTTCTCCAGGAGAACAATTCAGGGGCCAGTTCTGTTTAATCTCTTTATAGATGGTCTGGATGAGGGGGGATGATACCCTCAGACAGTTTGGAGATGACACCAAGCTGGGCAGGAGTGTTGATCTGCTGGAGGGCAGCAAGGCTCTGCAGAGGGATCTGCACAGGCTGGATGGATGGACCAAGGCCAAAGGTCTGAGGTTCAACAGGGCCAGGAGCTGGGTCTGCACTTTGGCCACAAGAGCCTCCTGCAGAACTCCAGGCTGTGGGCAGAGTGGCTGGAAAGTGGCCCAGCAGAAAAGGCCCTGGGGGTGCTGGTGACAGTGGCCAATCTTTCCCAAGGAGGCCAGGGGCACCTGGCCTGTGTCAGCAATGGTGTGGCCAGCAGGACCAGGACAGGGATTGTCCCTCTGTGCTGGGCACTGGTGAGGCCAGACTCTGAGTGCTGTGCTCAGCTCTGAGTCCTTCAGCTCAGGAAGGACATTGAGGTGCTGGAGCCACTCCAGCTGATGAACACAGAACCCTACATTGTCCCCAGTAGTAATTTCAATGCAAGTCCTTCTTGCTTCCTTAAGAATTTACCCCTTTAATCTAGAGGGGAAATATTGTCCTCCCCCATAGTCTGAAGATCCCTGATAAAACCAGAAGAGCACTTGGTGAGACAAATGAGACACATAACCAGGCTTTACCGGACATTCCAATTTGCTGGGGAAAGGACTCCTGTGCTCAGAGTGCAGCAGAGGAGAGTGAAACAGCCACAGAGCCTCAGAAAGCTGGAGACACATGGCAGGCTGTTTGTCACCGAGGTGATGGCAGATGCTGAGTGATTAGGAGAGGTAGGAGCAGGTACAGAAACCACTCTTCCTCAGAAACCTTCAGTGTTCTCCCAGTGGGCCATTTTGTATCTCTACCAAATACTGCCTTTAAAATTATCACAAATAGTGGCAATGGAGGACCTGGGGAGAAACCATTCTACTCCAGCTGATTTTATTTTGTTTCATAGCTACTAACACAATCCTCTGTATTTCATCCCTGTCTTTGACTCTTCACACCTCTAGGTGTTGGTCATGTTTCTGCCTTGTCTGCCGTGCTATTCACACTGAATCACTCTCTGCATGTCTCACTCACTCCCTGATCTTTTTTAATGTGGTTTGATGATTTTTCCTCACAGCTGTCCATGTCTTTTCCATATCTGAGTACCTCAGTACAACCTGCTGGTGAAGGAGGGATTGAAAAAGCACTGATCTCTGGGTTTTCACCAGTGGTGGTGGTAGTACCTATGGCCACAGGAGCCAAAATTTGGTTCCTCCACTGGCCTTTACTCCATGAACACCACAGAGGAGACCTCCACTGGGAACCTAGTCAAAGGAAAGCTTGAAGGCACTACAGGCACCAGACCTAGGACTGGTTGCTCCAGTTACCACACCTGTGGTCAAATGGGGCTGGGTGACCTCTTCATGCCTTGGGAACAGACATGACCTTTCCTGCTTCCCTTGCTTTGGATATTGCCCATAAAGTCACCCTCCACAGGCAGGGGGTTTTACTTCTCTTCAGCTTAAAATCTGAAATTCTTTACTATGGGTGTGGGGAGACACACTGGGAATGGATTTCCCAGAGAAGTTATGGCTGTCCCATCCCTGGAAGTGTTCCAGGACAGGCTGGATGGGGCTCTGATCAGCCTGGTCTTGTGGAAGGTATCCCTGTTTATGGCAGGGGCTGGAACTGGATTATCTTTAAGGTTCCTTCCAACCCAAAACATTCTGTGATTCCATGACCTATCCCCAGCATGGACATGCCAAGTAAAGAGCATTCCAAGGTTTGCTGCTCCCAGCCTTTGAGCTGCTGGCTCCTCCATCATGGGGACAGTGCCCAGAAGTTCTGTGGGAGGCCTGATTGACAGAGGGTTGTGCTTTCCCTGGAGATGTCTGCAGCTGGGCAGCTTGCCTGGCTGGGCTAGGTATCCCTGTGAAGGACATGTGAGTTCTCATTTCCCTGGAGATGAGAACTGAGCTGATAAATGACCAGGCACAGAGGTGGGCAGCAGAAAAAAGGTCTAAAGTGCTATTTCCCTCTAGTGACATTCAAAACATTTAGTGAGGGAGCTATTCAGTGTTTGTAGCACTACAAGTGACTGCATCAGTGACAATCCTGCAGCCTGCCTGCCAGCTCAGGGAGTGCATGCTCCTCACACCTGAGTCACCTCTGTTAGTCCCTAACACACAGCAAGTGCCTCTCTGCTTCGCACAATCAGCCACGGCATAACTCCCATTCATTTGCATTTGGGAAGACAAAAGGCTGCAGATGAAGGTGCTCTTTAGTGCCTAACTCTGCCCTCACAGGAATAGAGACAAAGCAGGCACTTCCAAGATGTTCCTCAGAGGGAGTATCCTGTGTATTTTTTCACAGGCTAAATCCTGGCTCTGGTGAGGTTTCATCCTCAGCTGGAACCAGAATATGCTTCAAGGCATGAACTGTCTACAGTGCCATCACGTTCACCTTTATTTTGGAGGAGGCTACAGATTTCATGGCCTGTGGGGATGGCAGCCTGCTGGAGGACTGATCCTGCCAGCCCTGCTTACAGCAGGTATTACCTTCCCCTGCCTGTTGGCTCCCACACAGCACTGACAGGGTAGGATGCTCTTCAAGGTGAAGGTGTGCGTAGGGGGATCAGCCCTCGATGGAAGAGTTTTAATGTGAAATAAGATCAAACATCAGTGCCACACCTCTACCTGCAGCAGTTTCAGCCTACACAAGAAAGGGGAACGTGCAGAGGAGCAGAGTGCAGGTACTGGTGTAACTTCTGCAAAGGATTAGAGAGGGGAGGGAAGGAAAGGAATATGAAGAAGAAAAAAAGATGAAGAAAAAAGAGAAATTACAAAAAAGGCAAAAAAAATATAGAAAGAAAATTAAAATATAAGAACAAAGGAAAGAAATTAAAGAAAAATAAAGAAAACATCGTCTGGAGCTGAAAATTAAATTTGGCTCTCCACTAACATCCATGAACCTAATTGGATTTATTGCCTGAGTGCAAGAAAACTTGAAAAATATTATGGAAAAATAAAAGAATTTGAAATTAACACATACAGTACATTTCAATACAGGTGTCAGGACTAGAAATGCATTTAAGATTTGAAAAAACTTTGTAAACCCAGAAGGTCTTTAAGTCCAAATGTGATTTGGTGTGCTCAGATCCGATTTTTCTACCCCAGGCAGGTTTTGAAAACATAATGTGAAAAGATGGTTTAGGAGGGTCTTTTTCCCCTTGACTGAAAACCTTGAGGAGAGTGGATGAAAACACAGAGTTCCCCCACTGGCCTCTGGCAAGGGAGAAGGGAGATTTTTCCCTTCACTTCTTTGGAGTGGTGCTGACAGACTCCAAGCAGCAATGCCAATGGAAAACCTGCACTGGCCAAACTTGCCTGCATCCTTCCAGTGCAAGACAACTGGAGCAGCTCACTGGTCAGGAGGGTCCGTGTGGGCTGTTCCTCCTCACTGCTTGAGCAGCATTTCACAATCAGAGCCATTGAATTCCATTTCTCGGTGTCAGCCAGTCACCCCGGGCCCAGCGTGGCTCCCTGTGCTGCTTTCAGAGAAAATGAAGTTGTCCATACTGTGAATGGCAGGATGCATCCAAAAGAATTTGCATCAGAAGAGGGACTTGGCCTCATTCCTTCAACAATTCCAGAAACACAGGGGCTCCTGGAGGTGTTGGAGCAAAAGAAATAAAAAGACCTCTTCCATGGGCAGTGAAACGAATGAATGGTTCCTGATGAGTTTGTTTTATCCTGTTTAACCCCTCCTTCCCTCTACATCTCCCACCCTGCAGCAGCACGGTCTGAAGTCTGAAGGCCAGGCCTGGTGAAGTACAACTGTTTTCCTGCCCTTCATGCCCTTGATTACTTTAACCATACTTATTTTACTGTGGAGAGGGAGCTGAGCCACCTAAAGCAAATCTCTCCATTGGCAGTAGGGATATCGGGGCCAATTAATCCATTCCTGAAGAAAACCTAAAAAAATTAAAAAAAGAAAAATACAAGCAGATACATCACCCCGGTTTCTCTGTCAGTTCAAAGGGTGATTAGCTCAGATGTAGACATCTGACATTCTGTGCTGGAAACACCTGAAGCTGGTGAAACCAATCCCACTGTTAGAAAGAGTTGGGGAGTTTTGGTGAGGATCTGAGAGCCAGGCATGTAGGTGGGCAGGAGGGCAGGATGCAGCTTGCAGGTAAGGCACTGGATCACACGTGTGTGCAGGTGGGTGTCTGTACATGAGCAAGGTGGCCAGGCCCTGTCAGCAGCAGGGAAAATGGGCTGTGCACAGTCAGAGGAGCTCAGGGACTGAGTCACACCTGGATGTCTGACAGGAAGGGAGCTGGGGCAGCTCCTCTGCTGCAAATTGAAATCTTTTCCTAGATTTATTGAGCCAACACCTCCTAGCAGCTGAGGATCCAAGTCATGGTGACTTGGCCAGGAAAAGAGATCAGTTTAGAAGTCATCTTTCCTCCTGCTTCCAGCATCCTCCTCACAAAAACTCTGGGCATCCTTTTACTTCTAGAGGAAACAGATTGCTTGTGGCAAGGAGGAATGCAGCATTCCTGCATCCAAAGCATTTCATCAGAGTCCAGGAGCTCCTCTGTTCACCAAAAACTGGGCAAAAAATATCCCTCCACCACCCTCAGGAACAGGAAGAATGGACACTCTTTAAGCATTGCAGTGTCTTCATGGAGCTGCACAAGTGCAAGCAAAGCTGCTGCTTGGAGAGAGCTCAAACTGGGTGGAAGCAGATTGATATCACTCCTGGATGCAGAGAGGTTTGCACTGGGGGTAGAGAAAGGACCTGAACTGCTGTAATTAGATTATCAGATCTCCAGAGCAGGATTCAGCTCATAAAGCATTTTAACCCTTTCTTCTAATATTGCGATGTGCAAACTAAATGTTCTCTCTGCAAAACCTGGGCAGATTTGTAATGTGTGGAAAGGGATCACAAGTTTCTGGTCATTACAGCTTTCAGCTGCTGATATTATTTATGGCAAGTTTAGCACATTTCCAGTTGTCCTGTTGTTAAGACAAGGTCTTGCATCCTATGAGAATCCCTTGGGAGAGAACCAGTCCCTGGATGTGCAGGTCATTTGTGGGGTTTGGAGGGAGGAAGATTAAATACTGCAGGATTTCCTGGGCAAGGCCAATGTTTCCCCAGCAGCACCCATGCCTCTGTGTAAAGCCACTACAGATAGGATTTAGCCAAGAAATGTTGGGATTTGTTGTGCTTTCCTGTAACAGCACGAAGGAAGGATGAGTTTGGAGCTGTGCCAGAGTGTTTCAGGCTGACTCAGCAGGGACAGTTTAGTGATGGAGGCATTGCAGAGCGTGGATTTGACACCTAACTCTGCCATAGCACTGTGTGACCTTTAACAAATCACTTTCCCATGATGTTCCTTGACCTCTTGCAGTAAAACAGGGCCTGTAACACTTCCTCAGTCATACTTGTCTCTTCGGGTTGTCACCTTTTCAGGGGAGGGAATGAGGTTTCACACTGTGACAAGCAGCTGCTGTCTGGAATAAAACAGCATTCAAAGTTATGCTAAGTGACCTTAACATTCATGACATGCTCATTGCTGTGGTTTTCCCACTGCTCACATATTCCCTGCCTGGGACAGTATAAATAAATACCATCCCTTGTTCCATTATAATGAACACATTCCCTGGTTCCTTGAAAGGTCTCCTTGGTTTCTTGTCAGGTCTGCTTCCCCACCGTGCTGCCAAGGATAAGGGACAAATGTTGGAGAGGAGGAAGACACTAATTTTTTTCTCTACCAAGGTACGACAGCTCTTATTATCTTTTGACAACCTCTGCCCACATTTAGTCACACACAGCCTCAGCTACAGAGCCCAGCTGCTCCCCATCAGCCCCACGTGGTTTTCTGTGCAAGCAGGGGCAAAGTCTCCCCCTACCTTTCTCATGAGCTGAGAGCTCTGTCTGAAGAGATTGTGGTTTATTTTCACTTTGTTTGTGAAAGTCACAAATTTTCACATTTTTCTAACCAGGATGTAAATCTGTTTCACTTGAGCTTTGGATCTGTGGCCCAAATGAGGGCCCCAATGAAGCTTCAGCAGTGCAAGGCCAGGGCATCTCATCACAGCTGTCTCAGAAGCATTGCTCTCCTGCTACCCCACAAAAGTTGACCAAACTTTTGCCACTGAAACATCTGATGGTTTTGGTGCTATTGACCAAATAACGATTTGAGCTCAGTTTCAAAACTGCTGCCCCAGGTGCTGGGGACAGTGGAGCTGCACATTTCAGTTTACCACAGCTTTTACCTCCTGCCATCTCCAACCAGACTGCCCTCCACAAACAACTTGTTCTAGGAAAATAAGAGAGCACACTGGATGAATAAGAAACAGTATTTCCCTGAAAACACCATCACAGAAACAGTTGGGTGGGAAAAGACCTCTGAGATCATCGAGTCCATCCTATGACTGAACAGCACTGTGTCAACCAGCCCATGGCTCTGGGTGCCACATCCAGTCTTTCCTTAAACACCTCCAGGGACACTGACTGTGCCACCTCCCTGGGCACCTGACCAAGCTGTGGGCTGCCAGCTTTTCCAGGATTGTGCCCTGGAGACTGTGTCAAAAGCTTTGCTCAAGCCCAGGCAGACACATCCACAGCCTTCCCCTGGTCCACAAGACAGGTCACCTGGTCATAAAAGGAGATCAGGCTGGTCAGGCAGGACCAAAACCTTTCCAAAACCTTTGCTGGCTGAGTCTGATCCCTTGCCTGCCCTGTATGTGCTGTGTGATCACACAACATGATCTGTTCAATAACTTTGCTGGGCACTAAGGTCAGGCTGGCAGGCTTATTTCTCTGGATCCTCCTTCCAGCCCTTCTTGTGGATTGGTGTCCCATTGGCACCTCCAGCTGGGACCTCCCTTATTAGCCAGGTCTGATGATAAATGGTGGAGAGGAGCTTGGTGAGCTCTTCTGCCAGCTCCCTCAGCACCCTGGGGTGAATCCCTTTCCATCCCACTGATTTGTGAGCATCTAACTGAACAGGTCACTAAATCCAAAAGTTCTACGCTTCATGAGCAGTTCTTGCAGCAGGCAAGAGAGAATACACTGATCAGGCTGCATTGCTGGAAGGTGCTTGCACAGATTACAGCAGCGCATGAACAGGAAAAAATTAGCTAGAGTGAAAAAACTCATCAAAACTTCCTATTCTACCTCAAAGAAATTCCCTTACTCGAGTTTTCTTCTCCCACGACAAAAGATGCTCACCTATGGATTAGGGCTGTGTCTTGCTCCGAAATCTCCATCTCTGGTGGTCATGGTACTATTTGTAACCAGATACCTGAGCCTAAATGACAGCTGTCCCATATCTGCAGATATCCATGAATTCCTGCCCTGGGGGAGTGTAAAAGCTTGGCCTAAATTAGCTTTTCAGGCACCTGCAGAAAACAACTCATCTGCCCTTACTTAGGCAGCTTTTTTTTAGGGTGATACCCAATCTCCTGAAACAAGGAGATCCCAGGGTATCTCCATCACCTGTAAGGCACCTCCTTCTCTGGTCTGTTTTGAACCCATTGCCTGACAGCTTCATTAGATGTCCACTGTCTAGACTAGAACAACACTTACATGAGTGTAAATATAATTTCCACGCACAGGGAAGGTAATTTATCCCCGTTGGAGTATCATTCACTCTGCTGAAGGAAGCCCAAGCTTGGTTCTGCTCCATGTTCACTTTGACTCCCTCCACTGTTTTGGAGTTGAGGCATTCCCCCTGTGTCTTCCAGGATTGCCTCTCCTGGGGAGACCCTGAGGCTGTGGGGTGAGGTGTGGGCTCTGCCACCCTCCAAACTGGCCTGGGAGGGAAATGGCCCAGCTGAGTTCTGTTATTTGCTTTAATTGGATATAACACCTCCAAGGTCTGGAGGCAGGGTACCCACCAGCCCTGGCCTGATTTGTCACTGCTATGGCAATTGAGGATCAGCTGTGCTCTGTCAATAAATCCCAGACACAATGGGCTGCAGGAATGGGAAATGATCGGAGGAGGGGATGGGGAGACAGCTTCTGCTCTCCTAGGGCAGTGAAGAGCCTGGATCAGCCTAGAGCTTACATTTCACAAATGTGCAGTCTCTAGCTCCTTTTGTGTGTCCCCGGGCAGTCTCACAGACACCACCTGAAGTGTGTGAGAGCCTGGCTGATCATGGGGCTGCTCCAAAGCCCTCTGAAGTCAGTGGGAGTCTTTCCCCTGACTTCACTGTGTTTGAGGCAGGCCCTGGATGACTATCCCTCAGGTTAGACAGTTTAATCATCCATTCAGCACTATACAAAGCAGATCACATACACTTTTAGCCTGCATTGTATGGTGTTATGAAACGAGAAGATTATTTGATATGATTCAGAGATAGCTCAGGTATAAGGTAAAAAAAAAAATAACACCTTTGATGTTTTACATTACACTTCAGTTATTCCTTGAGGGGCAAATTCTCGTCACCTTACCCAGGTGAATATTGCACTCAGTAATTTGGTCAAAAAACATTCCATCAACCTTCTTTTTTAATAGAAAATGCTGAGGGGGGGAACAGGAGTGGAAATTCAGCTTGATGGAGATTTCTGCAAAAGAAGACAAAAAAGAAAAGGCAAATCCATACTTTTCTTCTTTCAGCAATCAGCAAAAAAAAAATAAAAAAGACGATTTGTAACAAAAAGTAGTTTTGAAGGGATTTTCTAACAGGGCAATAAAACCAGTCTTTTTACTCTCCAAAAGCTAAGGAGAAATAACAATTTCCCAATGATTGCAGTCTCCATCTGACACTCCTATTTCTAGCTGAGGTGTCAGCCATCCATGGGCTATCAGCCAGGCCTGATTCTCATCTTGACTATCTTTGGTCAAGCTACAAAATGAGTCTTTGTCAGAACAAGACTGACAGGATCATCTTCCATTTTTGAGCTGGGCAAAATTGAGGTGTATCACACTCATAGTCAGGTGAGATCTGCAGGATTTGTAGGTCTTTATCTCAAAAAGTCTGATGATTTTTTTTTATTATTTTTAGAAATACAGGGAGGGCAAGGGCAGGGATATTTGTAGTTTCCTAGAACATTGTTGTATCTAAAAATCTTTGGGAAAAATCACCCTTTATCATCATTAAAAAAAAAAATTAAAAGAGGAGATAAAACCTTCTGTAGAGGCAGAACACACTGTGGCCAAATTCCACGGACTTGGTGAGCGACAGGGCAAATCAAAGCCTCCACGTTCAGAGGAGAAGCAAAGCACAGCCCAGAGCCGGGGGCAGTAATTGAAGCCCCACTTCTGAAGGAGCTGGCGGGCGATGAAACCCGGCTCGGATGGCTCCGTTCTGCCTCTGGAATCCCCTCCCAGCGCCCCGCACCGCCGGGGGTGGGGGGGTTCGGCTTCACTGGCACAAGAGTTCCCTTTGTTGGTGGGAGCTGGGTCTCCTCTCGGGGCCTGGGCTGATCCAGCTGTGCTGGCAGAGCCCCTGCGCTGCCGAGCAGCTCAAGTGCAGACCTGCAGCGGGTGCCTGCCCCAGCCTTCGCTGGCAGGTCGGCAAGGCCGGCGCTGAGCGATGTTAAACGACCCCGTGCTGGAGAAATGCCACACGTAGGAGCCAGCGAGCATCTGTGCTACCGAGCCAAAGCATCTCTCGAAACGCCTCTGGACCGCGCTTCTTTCCGAGCCGGGAATGCCTTTTTTCTTTTTTTTTAGGAGTTATGTGTGCCAGGAGTGCTGCTGAGGTACCAGGCTGCTGTATTTGCAGTCATCGGCACGACCATGGTTTCACAGCGGGTACCACAGCTGGGGAGGCACTTCTCTGGGTGCCCAAAAGGAGTGGAGAAAGCAAATATGAGACTTTTTGTGATGCTTAACTTTAGCGACCAGTAGCTGGCATCCGCGGGCTACCCGCTGATCTGTACGAAATCACTGCTCCCCTAAAGCCAGAAGTTCTATGAAGGATATATTTTAGGGGGTGATCCCCACAGCTGACAGAGCAGAGAGGATGAAGGCCTGAAGTTTGAGCCTTTGTCCTAAGGAAGGGCAATTCTCGGCTGACTTCCCTGGAAGGGGCCTGTGCCCCGGGCTTCTGGGCCATCGCCTGACCCGGGCTGGGGAGAGGCTCATTGTCATGGAGAACTGCCCAATCCAGGCATGGCCTTGGCATTTATAGGGGAGTGGGGACTCTCAGGGTGGGACAGCAGGCTAATTGCCTTTGTCTTCCCCCTCCTTCAATCGAGGAGTCTCAGTAAATCCCTAAACCCATGACAAAAGCCCTGCTGCTTTTAAGTGCCTTTCATTAAACTCAATCCTCTTGCCCTCCCTCTCCCAAGATTTGCTAAAAAGAAGTCCTTTCAATGGCAAAAGGAACCCAAAAAGGCTGCCATTAGCTCATTCACTGTCTGCAGACTGGGTGCCTATTTGCTGAAATCTTCTCTCAAATGTCCCTTGAGCACACCGGGGATGGCTCCTCTGTAGGAGGGACCACATTCCCTGATTCCAGCTAAGGATATGCTTTCCCTGGAAGAAGCAGGGTGTGGTGTTTATAGCTGGACAGGTGCACTGGGGACAGTCAGACCTGCCAAAGCCTCCCTTGAGCCCACTACCATCCCTCAGGACAGGGGCTGGAGCACTGTGGTGGGTGAATCCTTATTTGATTGTGCTCTGGTAGCTTCTGGCTATGCCCCTGCCAAGTGAAGTGGCACAAACCCTGTTGAGCCATGGGATATTGCTGAGGACATAATACCAGGTGCAGGCCACTCTGCAATACAAATTTGTCAGATTTGGGATCCTCAGGAGCAAAAGTTTATGGGTACTGTGCAGAAACATGCAGCTGATGGAAATGGCAGTGTGAATTTGCCATTGGTTCTGCTCCCTCAAACATTTATTGGTAATGCCTGCAGTGACACAGCTGATGGAAGAAGGTAAATAAAAAAAAGTGGAAGAACATGATCTGGACACACATGAGTGTCCTGCATTGGCTCAACACTTGCTAAGGTCTGAGAGCAGGCTGGCAGAGTGGACAAGGGGTGCAGTGGTCACTTAGACACACAGCTATGCAGTTCCTGGGTTTGGAGCTATGCAGCTACTTGGGGACTGGATCTTTATCTTTCAGAGGTGTTGGGAATCCCTCCACTGCTCTTAGATCAAACTCAGCAGTTCAAACTCCAAATAAGGCTATTCCACATGTGCTGGGATTGAAGCAGGACAAGACTGACCACCTTGTCCTTTTCCTAGTGTTAGTCTACCCTTTCCATCCCATTATCGCTGCCACTGCATCACCTGAGATGGAATTAAAACCAGGAGGAATTACCCCTAAAGCCAGGAAGATGGTATCTGTGCTGGGAAGGGGCAAGGGGGAGGGGGCAGAGGCAGGAGCTGCCACCCGCCCACTGGTCCCAGCGATTGCACAAAGGGCACTTGGCCAGTGCCGGGGCAAGTACTTGGTCCCGATCCCAAGCACATGGAAGTCATCTGATGTTTCGTCATGGCTTCATTATATTTTGGATCAGGCCAGCGGTTTGTCTTGCATCACTGCCCTGTATGTTCTGCAGGTAGCCAGTGCCGAGGCGCTGCCAACTATTCTGTTTTCTGAATAGCCTGCAGGGATGGCCTTAAATCACGGCAGATGCCTGTATGCTAAACAGCTGCAATTTCATGCTTAACTCCATTGTGGATGCTACATTCCTCGTGAAGACACTCACATTTATGCTCTAACTGCACACAGCCCCCAAGAAACAGCTCGTGAAATCGGCAGGAATGAGGGGTTGATTGTTTAGCGAAATGGCTACAGGGTGATGGATTCTCCTTTCCCAGCAGCAGGAAATCAGGAAGGATTCCCAGAAGCGCTGCCTGGTCCCACCTCTTCACTGGCCGACAGTGCAAGCAGGTGCAATCCCAGTGGAGAAACTGATTTGCAGAACGGACTGAGCCTCCTGCTCGCTGGCACCGTGCTGGAACCAGTCCTGCCTCTTTGACTGTTGCAAGCTTTTATTTTTTTTACCAAACCGGGCTGAAAAAGAACAGTTTCGATTCAGACCACTGAGAAAAACAAACAAACAAACAAACCCGAAAGAGTGCCCACACTGCACAGTGAGACTCGAAGAAACTGCAAACCAGCTCAGATGTGTCTGTCTCCTTTGGGAGCAAAGCAGGTTTCTTTCTGCCCTACTGTGCTCATGAAATTGTTCATGAATTTTTACACCTTTTATCCCAAACGATATGAAAGAAAAACCTTCCTCCAACAGCGTTTTAAAATACTTCAAACATACTGATGAACAACCAGGCCAATATCTAACAATTCTTAATATTTTATTCCCAACAGCTGTTCAGCCTGAAAAGTTTCAGTAATACACTAAAAACAAAAACAAACCCAACAAAAAATTCAAAACAAATAAATCAACAAAAAGGGGGGAAACAAAGTAAAATAAACTTTAACAAAGTTTAAAACACATTATAAATAAGTACAGCTCCAGAGCATAATTTACAAATATAAAACCACATAGAAATGTATGTACAGAAGAGTTACATTACGTACAAATATGTATAAAAATACCCCAGTGTTTATTCTTGTGCTAAAGCTGCGTGGCTAGAGTTATCTTTGGTACTAAGCTCAGGGAAAGAAGATTGTTTTACATGACACAGCCCTTCTGTACAATATGCCAGACACAGGAAGACCCTCCATAGGTTTGAGGAGGTTTTGGGTGGGTGTTTATACAGGATATTTCCCTGTGCATTGCGTATTGCAGGATCAGGGCACAAGCAAGGCTTACAGAGGCAACTGCTGGCAGAGGAGTTTTTTTAATACATTGTACAAGGCACTTCATAAGAAATCTCTTCATTTTTTTTTTTTCCTGTTCTCTTCTAAGACTCACTGGATGTCTATGCTTGGCTCCTGCCAATACCACTTTATGGCTATGGTTTTTAAACTTCTTGTCCTACATTCAGAATTAGAAACCTCTGAAAACATCAATTCAGTTCGCGCCTGCAGAATTTAGATGGCAAACCATCTACACCACCTAACGTTTTCCTGGATGGGGAAAAAACTTTGCATCTGCCTTCTGCTGGCGCTTAAGGGGTGTCCATATTTTGAAAGGTGAGAAGATCAATCTTCCTGGAAGAACTCCTGGGAAGCGTCCACGTTGAAATGCTGTTTGCAAAAGCGCACGGTCCAACTCCCATTCCCTTTGCAGCGCTGGCCAGCCGGCCACCCCAGCACCCTACACCTCTGTCCCATCCCTCGTGTAGATGAGGCTGTTGACTGTGAAGTTGTAGTAGTGGTTGTATTGGGCTCCCTGGCTGCCGCTGCTGGGGTGGAAGGAGCTGTAGTAGGCAGGGGAAGGTCCCGCCACCCGCTGCAGCTGCTCTGGGGAAGGCACCTCCTGAGAAGAGCTGCTGGAAGGGGTGAAAGTGCCACTGCTCAGCTGTCCAGCAGAGAAGTTCCTGTGATGCAGGTCAGTGCTGAGACCCCCCGCCAGCCGGCTGCCTCCGCCGCTCAGGGAGCTCATGCCGCTGAAGAAGGTGCTGAGGCAGCTGGGGGTGGATGAAATGATACCGGAGGGAGAGGAGCTTTTGGGGTGATCCCTGGCAGAGGGTGAGGGGTCCAGCTCTGGGGGTGGGCTGTTTCCACACGGTTTGCCTGTGGCTGGGATGGGTCGCTCTTCCTCGGCCTTCAGGCCCCCCAGAGAGGAGGCTGCAGAGGTGGTCGCGGGGGCGTTGGGCTCAGAGCGCCGCTTGCGTTTGCGACGGAAGTTCCCGTTGTCAAACATCTTCTCACAGTTGGGATCTAAGGTCCAGTAGTTTCCCTTCCCTGGTGGAAAACAGGGGGCACAAGAGAGAAAGTCAACTTTTGTGACAGCAAGCCCTGCTGCTGACAGATAAGCAGCATCCATTTCTTTTCCAACCAGTGCAGGACCCACATCTCTCCTGCACCTGTTCCTCCTCCCTCTGTAATCCAGTACATGGATCCAAAACTGTCCCCGGGACATTTCCACCTCCTTCCCTCCAATGCCCAAGTGAACCTTAAGGCCATAGAAGAGGAGGATCTCCCCATCCCAAAGAATAAACAGATCTGCACCTCTATCTCCGACCTGGCTAAAGAGAATGTGAAGAGGAGCTGCCTTTCTCTGGCTGCCTCACAGAAGCTGTGGCACTTAACAGCCATCTCAGCAGAGGGTGACAAGGCAGTGCCTAGGCCATGGCTCATAGAAAAACTGATGGAGAGGCAGGATGGCACGTTCAGGCACACCGAGGGGACAGCAGGACAGCAGCACCGAGCTGCGGGGGCTGTAGACAAGCTGCCCCTTGCACGAACCTTGGTGCGAGGTGCTGTGGTGGCATCAGCTGTCCCCACTCGCCTGCTGCCCACGGCCGGGACAGGCGCAGTGACCCCACAAGGTACCGAGCGGCTCCAGCCCGGCACGTCCTGGCCGCACCAGCGCTGCCCGGGCGCGCCTCCGCCCACTCCCGAGCACCGGCCGTGCCCCGGGGCTGGCCCGGGCAGCGGCGGGCAGGGAGGCGAGCCGTGAATCACGGGCCGAAGGAGCCGAGCCTTGCACAACCGGGCTGCTCGGGGAGGGGGCGAGGGCTGGGACATGCCGGCCCCCGCCTACACCTCCGGCGGGGCGAACGGGGACGGTCACATCACAGCGCCCGGGTCAGGGGACGGGGGAGCGCGGTCTCCTCACTGCGCTGGCCCCGAGGGGACGGGGAGCGCGGTCCCATCACAGCATCCTATTAGAAGGGATGGGGAAACACGGTCTCATCACTGCGCTGGCCCCGAGAGGAGCGCGGTGTCAGGGAAGCATCCGACTAGAAGGGGACCGGGGACCCGGCGGCCACGGGGGCGCTGCCAACCCCTCTCTCGGCGGTGCCGGTGTCCGCCCCCGCCGCTCCCCGCTGCCCAGCCACCCCTCCCGCCCGGCGCGGCACCTCACCGGGGTCGTCCTCGTCGCGGGGCACCTTGCGGAAGCAGTCGTTGAGGCTGAGATTGTGGCGGATGCTGTTCTGCCACCCGGCCTTGCTGCGCTTGTAGAAGGGGAAGTTCTCGGCCACGTACTGGTAGATGTGGCTGAGGGTGAGCTTCCTCTCGGGCGCGCTCTGGATGGCCATGGCGATCAGCGCCGAGTACGAGTAGGGCGGCCGCACCAGCTTCAGCAGCTCCTCCTGGCTGGCCAGGCTCAGCCAGCTCAGCTCCGCGCCGCCCGCCGACGGCGACCCTGGCGCCGGGGGCGAGCCCACGAGCTGGCCGCCCCGCGAGCAGCCGTACGAGGCGGGCGGCAGGAAGGGCGCGGCGGCGGC
>VZTB01004999.1:831998-853634 GCA_013397245.1 Thryothorus ludovicianus
GGCCGAGCCCCGAGAGCGGCGATGGGGGAGGGACCCGCGGGGGAGCTGCGGGAGGCGCCAGGGATTTGGCTCCCGGCAGCGCGGGGGCAGCATCCCCGAGCCGGACCCACCCCCCGTGCTGTGCCCGTCGCCCCCCTCCCCGACCTGGGGGTCTCTCCCGGCGCTGCTCGATCGCCCCGCACCGGCCGCCCCCTCCCCGGAGCTGTCCGCTCTGCCCTGGCGCTCGGGAATGCCGTCCTGCTTTCCCACGGATGCGATGGTCCCCGATCCCTTCAGCCCCGACGTTGAGGTCGGAGGGGGATGAGCATCGCTGAGGTTCCCCCGACGGGAACGTCAAGGGAGGAATTCGCTTAAACTCTGTTCTTGAAGTGTAGTTTTGCGGCCCGTCTCCCAACAGCCGGGGCTTAGATCGCAGTTCATTAGCTGTGGATAAGGAATTGCTTCGGATATGGAATTGCCCGAAATTACACAAACACCACTGGCGTCTTCGCTCGTACCACGGGCGGGATGGGCTGGAAGGCACGGGGCGAGATTTAGTGAATAAAAGTTATTTTCGCCTAAGTGCTCCGGGGCAGCCTGACGGAAATCGCATCCTTTTGCAAAGAAAAAGGTCTCGGTGTTCATAACACCGGGATCGGCAGCTCCGGCAAAATCTTCTGGTCCGGGGCAAAGCACACGTGTAAAAACAAAAATACGGTCAGTGGTGCGGGAGGATTTAGAAACTTTGTCTAAATACCAGGTACATGAGATGTACATTTCATGCTCCGTTTTTATATGGAGTTGTTATTCAGTTTTCTTCTGGCAAAAATGCCAAAAAATGCCCTTTCCTGGCGTATACACGAAGCGCTCTCTGCAAGCGCCGGGCGTCTTGGTCTGACAACAGGATTTGGGACAGAGACGAGCTTTTTGGAAAAGTCTTTGCATTTTATGTCTTCCATAAAATAGTTATAAAAGCACGTGTAAACCAGTGAAGCTTTCCCGAGCGTACTCCAATCCCAAATTTTTATCCGCTGTATGATTTGAGTAGGGATATAATAGCCGAAGGATTTTCAACTTTGTATTTCGTTTTAAAACAAGTGAACAAAACGTTTCTTGAGACAGAGAGTAACTTAAAAGGGACTTGATTAAACAATTAGGATTTAGGGTTTTCTCCTTTAATAATAAAGAGAGGTGTTTAGGGGGGTTGTTGGGGTATTTTTGTTTTCTTGGATTTTTTTGTGTGTGAGTGCGTGTTGTTTTTCTTTTTCTTTTGTTATTTTGTTGCCGTCACTGTTGCTTTTGCTTATTTTATTTTGCATCCCTTGAGGAAAAAGCTTCCCGCGTGTATTTGGATACCCAGAACAGCAGGAGAAAAGTTTACATTACGTTTCACAAGGTGCCTTTTCCCTTCTCAAAGCTTCCTTCTCTTTAAAATTTATAACAGCTCCTCATCATTTTTAGGGCAGGGTCGTGCTGGAAAATGCCGGTTTGAAGTCTGACAGGACAACAGGCATCCATACCAAGAAGTTTACGGAGAAATAACAGCTAGAAAGTACATTTAAAGGACAAGAAACAGGTAGACTTTCAAAAAGCAATTTCACCGAGTCTGAAGAGCTAAGCCGAAAATACTATTCTCTAAAATGACAACAAATCTGTGTTTATCCATTTGGCCAAAACTCCCGCGATCGTCGCAGGAGGGAGAAGGGCAGTCAGTGGTATCGCCGTATCGCTCGAAATTGAGGTTTTTGCTCAAGGGGTTTGATGTTTTTGGGCAAAGGCAGAGCCATCTAGAGGAACAGCCCGGCTATGGCGAGGCGGGGAAGGCAGCTCGCCTCACAGGCTGCCGTCGAGCTTCCCTTAGCTGATTTCTCTGCCTCCAACAAAGGAAACGGGTTAGAAAATAACGCTGAATTAGCTCTAATAAAAATACGTGTCCTCAGAAAACTCCAACTAGCTTTACCAAATAGTAAGGAATGTGAAACAAAAATAGCTTTAGAGAGGTTATTACATAGCTGGGATGGCATGGATATGCAAACCAACACTTAATTTAAAGAGTGGAAAGAATAAAGCTTTGATGGTGTGACGGCCATAAAAACATTTAATTTTCTTAATGCATTTATCTTGCAAGTAGCATGCAGTGTTGCCTTGAAACATCATCAGCTCTCAGTACAGACCTGCTGCTGCTCCCTTCTGCCAAGGCATGAGGAGAGCATGAGGAGATCCAGCACCCTGCCTCTCTGCCTTCTACGTGCTGCCTTTTTTCCAGAGAGCTCTGGGAGACGTTTGCCTTTCAGAAACGCAATGAGGAGCTGGCAAGAGAAGGTGAAACACAGAACTGAAATCAGATTCAAGGTAAGAGTCTGAGGCTACTGTCCATCACTGGGAGCAGGTTTGGGGCTGGGTTCCAGCAGCTTTGTTGGCTCTGTGAGTGGGCAGTGAGGTGTGCTGGGAGCCCGTGGCATCTCGAGATGGGCTGAGCTGTATCCCCTGCCAGCTGGGATGAAGTGCAAACCTCTCCTTGAAACACTTAGAAAGTGTTTCAAGGCTTCCCAAGTGCTCTAGGAGAGCAAGATCCTCCCTGTCCTTGCCTGGTGCTGTCCCCACTGTTGGCTTAGGGGCTGTGCCTGTCCTTGTTGTGCCAGCAAGCACTTTTCCCCTGCAGGAAGACACTGGCTGTGCCTCTGAGGCCCTGCTCCTCTGAACATGTAGGTACAGGCTCCACTTTCCTACTGTGGATCTCAGGTGTGTGTGCAGCTGAACACAGAAACCTGAAAATGCTTCAGACCTGAGCACCCAGCCCAGCAGTGGGAACAGATACCTGCACTCACCTCAGACTGTCTCCATTCCCCAGGGATGCTGAGCTCCAGGCACAGGGGGTGTGTGTTGGGAGAACAGAACACAAGAGCCCATATTGGCTTTTCTTGGCTTTACCAGGAGGATAGAGAAACCAGGATCCCTTCAACGGCTCCAGATTTCTGCAGGTTTGTTTTGTTTTGGCTGCATTTGCAATCTAATTCTTGCTTTTTTCCCAGGGCTGGTAAGGAGCAAGGTGATAACTCCATGGTCCACATAAAATCTTCTCAGAAAAAATTCTTTTATATCTTTCTCCAGAGTGATCAGTGAAATTGGGAATCAGTTCTTCATCCTCAGAGGTAAGAGGGAAAAATTATCTTTCCTCTTGAAGTACTTCAGTGTCTCCACCCTCAAGAACAATAAAGAATTGACTAAAGCAGTTCAAATTAAATTTATATCTAGTATCTCTCCCTTCCTTAGAGCCAAGCATATTCCTCCCTATTCCTCCCGACTAACATGCTATAAGAACATCTTTTTATTTCACTCACCCCGTGATTTGTCCTGCAAATGGCTAACAGAGAGTATCTGATGGTGTGCAACAGATGTTTCACTGCTGTGAATTTGGGAAGGGTGTTCTGTGTACGTGTACACAGGTTAAAGTAGTTTTTATCCCTTACCTAAGGAGAATGATGTGTATTCCTCCCTCTCTGTATCTGGTCATCTGCTGGACTGAAGTTCTGGTGATCTAATTTTGCCAATTTACCTTATGATAAGATCAGAGGTTTTCAAACCTTCTCTTGATTTTTTCAGACTCTACAATGTTTCCTGGGGAGGTGCCCTCATCCCACGATGTTCAGGCTACCAGCAGCAGCCTTGGGTTGGTTTTGAGTTCATGGTCCCTGTTAAACTCTGCAGGCTGCAAACTGAGGGTTAACGTTTTGGATTATTTATATTAATATTTGGATTATTATTTGGGTAATAGTAATAATATCTATAATTATTTGGCTTATTTATATTAAGATTTCCTCAGTGCAATATTTATATTAATATTTTCTCAGTGCAGTTCTGTGCTGCTGCGTGTCATGGAACCCCTGGACCCGGCCACAAAGCAAGGAAAGAATCATGGTTTATCACAAGCTGTAGTTGCTGCAGCACTTTAGGCTGCTGGGAGCAAACATTCTGTCTGAAAGGAGCAGTGTCTGCTCTGTGTCCACTTCTCACTGATTTTTTTATGGCTGCTGTGCTGGCACAAGTGTTTCTGTGGCTGACTGGGGCACTAATCCAGTTTGAGAAGAACACTGTCTTCCCAATCCTTTTTTTCCCCCTTTTTTTCTTATCCCCCTCAGGTTAGCTTTAGCCTGGGCCTGCCTAGCCCCTTCCTGAGTGAGAGCTTGTTAGCCACTGATTAGCCAAAGTTTTGATAAAAGCTTCATTGTTTGTAACCCCTGTAACCTACCCGGAGCTGTGCTCCTAATAAAAGTGGGATTAAATAGACACCTTGGGAGTGAGACAGTTGCAAGTGGGAATTTCAGACTTTTGAGGGACTGAGGGATGTGGCCAGGCTTCAGTAACTCTGTGCATCAGAAGTGATTTTACCAAAATTGGGAAGGAAGCCTGACTTTTGTGTTTTTTGGGGAAAAGGAACCTGGTGGGAGACAGAAGGAAGTCTCCTGTTTGAGGCTGGATTAAGCACACGCTCCAGGGCTTTGGAAACATGTTTGCAGAAGTTCTCAGCACCCTGCATTCCTCCAGCCACTCCTCAGGCTTAGGATTCATAAAAAGTGTTTTAAAATCCTCACTCTGATCACACAAATTTAATCCTTCCTCGTTTTATTTTTGCAACATTAAAAAAGTCCACTTGGCAATGACGTGTGCCTGGCTCGGTACGATTGGGTTGTGTCTTTTCTGGGAGGAATTTTAAGCAAGAGGCTTCTTCCCTCCTGCCTGAAGGAAGAAGTTAACCTGGGCTGAAATAAAGCATCTCCATGCTTTTAAAATGTTTGTTTGTGTGTAATGGGATATTTGAAATAGAACTTGGTGCTCTGGGTTGGTTGTCCTATAGTGATCACTTCTATAGGGTAAGGTAAAAGCCAAAATCTTTTGGTCCTAATTCGTCTGAATAAGCCACCTCCACTCTGGAATGAGTAATAGAAACAGAAAAACATAAGTTTATTCAGCTAAGTTAAAAATAATAGAAACTATTAGTAGATAAAGGCAGTGGCTGCCATCACCACCACCACAAGGAAATGGATGAGTATTAGATTTGTATTTCTTTTTCATGTTTGTCTGGGGCAGAAAAAAATCAGATAGTATGTTAGTTTCAGGTGCTGGTGAAAGAGCATTTTGGGTTCCATTAATAACTAAGGTTTATGTTAAATAGCAGCCACATAAATTAAGTATTTTATGATCAGCCACTCATGGTAATTCACAGTCAAGGGTTTCAGAACCCTCTGAACCAGGAGCATATTGTGTGGGCCATTAATGCTGGCTTTTCATTTTGGGACACTGGGAGGGTTTTAGAGCACTAAGAAAGCTGATATTGGCTCATTGTCTGAAAGCTTTGGGAAAATGGTTTAGTGATGCTCAGACTTTCAGCCCTTCACTGTTAAAGTCAAGAAATGTATGGGTGCATCTCTTAATTAATGATTAATTTCCTTCCTAAAGGGAGGCAATGAATCTGATGCCAGTGAGTGTGTGTAGATAGAAAATAGACCTTGTCAAATTAATTTGCTGGTGTTCTCCAGCAAGACAGAGTAATTGTAACTGATTCAATGAAATGTATCATGAAAAGATAATGTTACTGATTTCTGACAGTGTTTGATTAGTTCTGTCTTGGAGGTGGATTTTACGAACTGGTTTAAAATCACCATGGTGCAAATTAAGTGGATCTAACAGGTTAAACCAAGATCTCAGAATTTCGCTGTGAAAAATGAATCCTTGAGTCTCTTCTCAGGAAAATTTGGTGGACATTGGGTCATTATTCTGTTTCTGTCATCTATTTAGGGGGAAAATAAAGGGTCACTGTCTACCAAATATGAAGGAGTCTAAAATTGAGGCTATGGAGTGTTAAATGAGGAAGAGAACAGCTCACTGGCACAGAGCTATCTCTGCCTGGGAATGGGGGGCAAATGAGCAGGGTGTCTTTTGATATAGAAAAGCAAAAGGGCACGTTTAGGAAAAAAAGCTGATATTGAAGAGGTGATGGAGCCTGTATGAAAAATTAATAATTTTTTAAAAGGTTATTGTGGTTCTTGAGAACAATTAACTGTTCCTTGTGCTTTTGGGGTGAATGCAGCACACGAAAAATAAATTATAATGACTGCATATTGATACTGTATGAAACTGTCATGGCACCTATAAAATTATCAGCAGAAGGGTAAACTAAGAGGAATGAAGTTGTTTATTATCCAGTTAAATACAATACAAATACCTTATGGGATTTAAACTAAAACTAGGACCAAGTTTGTCAGCAGATACCAGCACACCATGTGCAGCTATGCCTTGAAGCTTCTCAAGGAACTCTCTTTAATTACTTACAGGAAGGGAATATTGTGGGTGACTAGTTTGCATAAATATCTGTACAAGAGCTGGAGCCTGGGGATGAAGAACAAAGTCAGAGCAGAAATCAGGGACCAGAACTGAAGCAGAACACAGAGAAGGGGCTCAATTCACACACAGATAGCTGAGGAGGGGCTCTGGTCACACTGACACAGCTGACCACAGCGGCACTATAAAGGCTGCTCTAAAGAAACATTTTGAAGTCTGTTCACTCTTCTTGGCTATCTGGTGCCTCCAACTTGGTCAGTGTCTGATGAGGTGAAGTGGTCCAACAAAAAGATTGCTGCTAATGGAAGCTTTGGCCAGCAGAAACTGGAGTCTGAGGTCAGTTTGGGTAAAATCTCACTGCTAATGAGCCAGTTAAAGATATTCCAGCATAATCCTGCGTGCCTTTGAAAATCAGGTGGACAGACAAGGGAGTGACACTGCATGGAAAAACCTTGCTTTAAGGCAGTGATGCAATACACAAGAGAGGCATCAGCAGGAATCACACTCAAAAGAACCAAACCCGGTAAACTCAAGATTTGTCACTTTCCAGAAACCAGCCCCTCTGCTCAGGGCTGTGGACCAGGTTCCTGATGATCACAGCTCTATGGGCTCCTAGGACTGATGCTGAGGAAGAACTTCCTTGGTTTCTTGGAAGAATTTCAGGTGATTTTGCTCCCAGTCAAGCTGTGCCTAAGGCTGACCATGGGAGTAAACCACTCATGTGCCCAGTGAGTGACATTTGTGACCGACTGGCACATGTCAAAACTGGCAAAGGCAATACAAACCAGGACAGAGGTGGCAAGGGCCTGCAGGCTCTCATGGGGCTCTACAAGGCTCTACGTAAGCAAAAAGAAGTGCAAGTGCCAAAACTAAACAGTCAACAGAGCTGAAAAACTCTGATTGGCATTTAGGAAGACCAAAATTAGCAAGGAGAGGAAGAGCAAGATGTGGGTTTCCCCTGGGGTCCTCTCTATTAATGTTGAAGAGATATCCCTGCTTTCAGAGAAAGACAGGCTGAAGAGATGGGGGAAATATTACCAGAGTTTTTGAAGATGACCCATCAAGAGATTTAGAGATTCTCAGTGTTTGGGAGATTATAATGCTTCAGAAGAAGGCAAGAAGATCTTGCTAGCAAAGGTGCAAAGAAGACTGAGAGAATTGGGATTGTTTGGCCTGGAGAAGAGAAGGCTCTGAGGTGGCCTTATTGCAGCCTTTCAGTACCTGAAGGGAGCCTACAAGAAAGCTGGAGAGGGACTTTTAACATTGTCTTGACAGGACAAGGGGGTGGCCTTAAACTGGCAGGAGGCAGGTTTGGATTGGATATTAGGAAGAAATCCTTTGTGAGGTCCTGGCACAGGTTGACTGGAGAATCTACCTTATCCCTGGAAGTGTTCAAATTGAGGTTGGATGGGACTGAGAACAATCAGGTCTAGGAGAAAATGTCCTTGCCCATGCTAGGGGTGTTGAAACTGGATGATCTGTAGGGTTTCTTCCAACCCAAACTATTCTGTAATTCTATTAAAGGTCAGGAGACTGAAGAATTCTGAGGGGCTGAGAATGGATTGATGTGGCTGTGGCATGGGTCATTGGCCAGACCAGGCACCTGTATGTTATCAAGAAATAAAAGATCCCTTAAACAAGGAAAAGAGTTCCTAGTAGGTGAGTTTCCACAAGGGAACTTCCAAACATTGTGTGTTTCCTGATACCCAAGGAAATTCCTCACTGTGCTCCTTTCTGGAAGAGTCAGAAGGTAGATTCATTTCCACAAAGCAGGAGGGACAGTACAGCAAAACCAGTGCAAGAGACTGATCCCTGGCAAGTTCAGAGATATCAAGAAGCACTTCATCTCTTCAGTTGCACAATTTCAAAAAGTCATTTGACCCTGTATTTTGCAATAGGTGTGTGGAGTGTCCTAGGGCTATATGATATGTGTAAGAAGCTGCTGAAGAACATTATGAAGAGGTGAGGTCAGCAGTGCTGGTCAAGAACAAGCTGAACAACTGGTTCAGCACAACAACTGGTAGCAGACAGGGTGACTTGATAATTCACAGTAACTTCTGGAGGTGCCTGTAGAAAGCAAAGGATGGAGTTAGAGTCACCAAAGACTTTGGGCGAAGACAGAAGATCAAAAACCTGAAGATCTCATCTCCAGTGGTGGTGCTGGTTCATCAGGCAGGCAGAGTCAGGTTGCTGTGTCCCATGATGGATGATGCAGATCAAACATTGGCAGGAGCCAGGCAAAGACCAGGAGGAAAGGGAGAAAGGATGAGAACTACACGGACAGGCAGCAGCTGGGTGGACAAGATGGACAGCCCCGTTTGTCTGAGACATTTTACCACACAGGCCAGCAGCAGATCCCTCACAGAGATCTGAAGGAGGATGGAGCTGGCACATGTGGGCATAGATCAACTGAAATGGCCATGAAAAGACACAGAAAAATTATGGAAGCAAAAAAATCAGGCTACTCAGTTGGTCCCTGTCCTTGGTTTGTGTGCAAAGAGAAGAATGGTTGGGAAGATGAAACAAAAAAAGACAGATAGTGTTTGCAATGAAGTGTCACTGATTTTGGGGGAGTGCCAGGACTGGGACAGTCAGCAGGAGGATGTGCAAAAAGTAATCCCTGTGAGGAAGCTCTGACTGCTGCAGAGATGGATAATCTCTTTGAATATGTTCTTTTTTCTGGTAAAGGGAAGAGGATTAATATTCATATGTTGACAGAAATGAGTTTATTGCTTTTCATTTGGATTTTTTTGTTGTTAGTTTACCATTTTCTCAAAAGAGGTGTGGGCCCTTATGCCCTGTATTTGCACCTGACTCTTAATATTCCCCAAAGACCCTTTAAGTCCACAGTCTGTGGATGGAAGGGGTGGAGGACATAAAAAAACTTGCTGAGCACAGAGGAGCACTTGGGAATGACTTATAATTGCCCTTTATGGTCATTAGTGTGAGGGACAACAAATAAAGGGCAAACATCTCTGAAAATGGAGATGGCAAAGCCGAGGGAACTGGGAGAGAAAAGGGATGAAGAGCAGATTTCTGCATGCAGTTTATCTGTGAGCAGTGAGGCCACTTTGAGTTTCCAAATGTGGGACTTGTGTCACCAGGTTGCTCTAATGGGCCAGGCAGACAGAGTTCTGACAGACAGCAACCACCACCAAGTGTGTGGAAGAGGCAAACCCAAATTTCCACACTCTCTTCTTGACAAGGAGAGTGTAATCTGCCTCTTTAGAAGTCAGGAGACTCCTGCAGAGCGGTGAATTCACATTGCATAGTCCTAAAGTTTTGGATGGGATCCCTCAGGAAAAAAAAAATGTTCAGGATGGAGAGAACCAGATGATTTAATCTGGGTTGTAGGAAGGGTGAGTGAGATAGAGGTGATTGAGCAGCATCAAAGGGTGACAATCAATTTGAATTTCCCCAGAAGTGATGTTGATGCCTGTGTTGCTTCTCCCCGTGCTTTTTCTTTAATTAAACACCGAAATGTTCCATTAGTAGTTGGAATAACATGCTGTTCTTGGGGAAAAGAAAACCCAAGTAATCCCTTTATCTGCTAAAATAGATGATTTCTAGTAGATTAAACAATGGCCTTTCAGCTACCAGAGCATAGTTCAGGCCATAATTGAAGTCCTCTCCTTGGCCTCTCCTCGGTCCCTCGCAGCCAGCAGCCCGTGGAGCCCCATCATCAGAGATAACCTCAGTGACTCTTGTCTGCAGTGAGTGTTTCTCCAGATGAGGAGATTAGTCAGAGATAAAGCATATTACCTGAAAATAATAAGTGATTACAGTCCCGGACTGTCTCTCCACATTCATTTCATGCTGGTTAACCCTTGCAAAACTGGCTGCTGGGTGGGTTTAGGTCTTTAAAGAGGAGGGAGGGTGAAGGAAGTCTTCCAGTGCCTGAGTGGAAAAGGAGAAATTTCACCCTTTGTTGTCTGTTTCATTGTCTGGGTGGGGATTCCTGGGAATGGCAGAAGGCCTGGCTGCAGCCCACAGTCCGTGGAGGAGTTGGAGCTGTGCCTTGGGGGGTTTTTGTGTGATGCCATCACCTCCTCCTCCCCATGCTGATCACCTGGAAGCTGTGAGGGCTTAAAACTCTCTTGGTAAGTCATCTTCCATTTACCTGGTACAGGAGAACACTGGATGCCCAGAACAGACTCAGTGGCTGTAATTCCACTGCTGCATGGGGCAGGACTGTGCCATGGCCCAGGCAGTGACCTGCAGTAGTCCATGCTGTCCAGTTATTAGCAGGGACCATGCATGTTTTGGGATTTGCAGTACTCTCCCATCCTCAGGTATGGCTCAGAGTCTATAACTTTCTCCAGTGGGCAGTTTCCATGGGTCCAGTCTGTTACTGGGAGTGCTGGCTGGGCTGTGTGCGTGTGAGCTCAGAACACAGAACAGTGCCTGGCATTTTTCAAGCATGGATCTTGTTACTCCAACTTGACCACACAAAACCATTTTATAGCTTCTCAATTCACTGAACAGCAAGAGATCCAGAGAAATACAAAAACCTTGCAAGGTTTTTATAGCAAATTTTCAACATGTCTAGAAGGAAAAAATTATAATATAGTGGTTTTCTAGAAATTCAGGCTGGTTGCCTAGCAAGAATGCAGAAAAGAAATGTCAAAGAAAAAAGTGGGAAAAAGCCTTGAAATCTGCTTATGGGGCTCTGTGTTGTTATCAGTGCTGGGAGTGCTAAAGAGAGTGTCCTGGTGGGCAGATAATTTCCTTGGGCTCCCTGCAAATATTACAGATATTGTAGTGAAGCCCTGGATGAAGTCCTGGCCCCGTTCAAGTAACTGGGAGTTTTGTGAGCAACTTCATTAGCACCACGGCCATTTCATTCATAAAAGACTCCTTCCCAGCTCCTGTGCCATTACAGCATCCCCTGTCTGTCATCAGGCTGGTCTCCCTGAGTGAGGGGAGAGCAGGTTCATCCTTCTTCCTCTAAATGCTTCATCAGCCGCTCCCTTGAAAACTGTAAATAAAGGCCGCTGGGGATAGCTTTTCTGCTTGACCCCTCACCTGAAATGAAAATAAAGGTGGCTGAATTTCATCCTGACGTGGAGCTCCTTCCCAGGCTGGCTCTTTCCCGTGGCTGTTGACAGTTGCCTGCCAAGCCCCATGGTTACCTTTGATTTTGCCGTAATGACATCTCCGTGCTTAGGATGGCTCTGGGACTGTAATCCCCTCTGCAGCCTTAACCAATTTATGGGGTAACCTGAGACCAGGCTCTCTCTCCTCCGTGATTTTTCCACTTGTTAACACTCACTGAAGGCATCAACAAACTAAATGCAGAGGGTTTATTTTGTTGCATGCTCAGGGTTGGCGAATATCTGCATTCACACCTGATATGAATCTTGGCCTTCAGAAAGGTGCTGCATGTTCTTGCCACATGAAAATGGCACAGTGTTTTATTTCCCCAAAGCATGCTGCTAAAACAAATGCTTTGTTAACAAAAACCCAGGCTGAGCTCCAAGGAGCAGTTAAGAGCAGAAGTGAGGATTCATCAAAGTGGGATTTATCCACAGTTTTGTCACAGATTTTTTGTGTGATCTATAGGTTGCTTTGTCGTCTTTAAAATCATTCCAATCAAAGTCTTGATGTGTCTCATGTCTTTAGACTGTAAACTTTTCAGGGACAAAGCTTTTTTATCTGCATGGCAGCTTCTACAACAAGTCCCTGATCACCAGGGAACGTAACTGTGCACGTGTAATAGAGTTTTAAAAGGGAACCTTCATCACAGTGAATGATCCTGGTGTTAGGGGAGGACACAAATCCTGCCCCCTGCTCCCTGCTCCCTGCTCTCTGCTCCCTGCTCCCTGATCCCTGCTCCCTGCTCCCTGCTCCCTGCTCCCTGCTCCCTGCTCCCTGCTCCCTGCTCCCTACTCCCTGCTCCCTGCTCCCTGCTCCCCAACCTGTCACCTGTATCATTTGGCTTTTCTAAAGGAAATCTAAAAGCAGATGATTTACACAGTGACGGAAGTAGAAGGAGGATCCCTGGGGAAAGCAAACACTTGAGACTTCAGGGTGGGATAACTTTGGTGGCACACTTCTCCACTGGCCATCCGATCCAGGAGGTGCCCACTTCCTAAGCACAGATCAAAGACAGAAGGTGACTTCTGAAATGACATGCAGCCACGTCTTGCATTGCTTAAATTCTCTCCTCCTGCTTCTGTTTGATCTCACTTTACTTTTCCTGTCACTGGAAGCAGGTGGTTTCTTTATTCTCCCCGACAAGTTTAGATCAGCTGAACAGCTCTAATGGCTGCAGTGAGAGACTCTCTCAGTGGCATAGCCACCCTGAACCTTGGAGCAGGCAGTGGAAAAGCTCCTCGCTGCAGTCTGGTGTGGATGGGGTCTGGATGAGCAGATTTAGTGGTCATTGTCCTGCCAGACTTGCCTTTAAGAAGCAGATGTGGTTGTAATTCGAGGTGACACTCAAGGAAAGCCCAGGAGCTCCTCCAGGCCTGTGGGCATACAGCTGGAGGGTTTTCATGATGTGCTAAGGATGCACATTTCCTCTTTGTGTCTTGTTAGCAGAGTCTCCTGTTGTTACTCCGGGCCCTCAGCTCCATAGGGTGGCTCTGCTGGTGAAAATGCCCAGCACAGACTGTGAGATCTGTGATGGATGTGATCACAAGTGACAGGAATAAGCCAAGCCGATGTCATACTGTAACCAGAGTTACATGAGATCAAAAGACTCCCCAGACTCGGGTCACTTGTGTGTGCTGCTCTGAGATTTTTCTGTTTTTCTTATTTCTCTGTAATGCTGCTCTGCTTTGCTCGTGTGAGCCTGTCTCTAATTTTGACCTGCTTCTTCCAAGGAGAAAAAGAAGCAGAATTTACCTAACAGGCAAGCTCTTAACAAAGCCTCGGATACCTGATACACATAATGGTCCCAGAGGCATGTTTACTTTGGACTGAGTGAGTGAGTGAAAACCATTTTGGAAGGACTTTTTCACCTCCAGCAACTTAACCTAACGAGGAGAAAAGTGATGTGGTTAAAGGGCTGTTTAAACAATGGCATTAGGGAGCAGATTTAGGCTCCCTGACAATACCTTTATGTATTTGCCTTACACAGGTGCATAAATATGCCATGATTTATATCACAGGACATATCACATAGGCAGTGATGAGATTTAAACCATCCTCTGCTGATGGATGATTTGTGGGGGATTATCAGCGACAAACAATTGATTGTTTTAACAGGTTACAGCAGAATTGCCCAAAGATTTGGAACACCACGACTGAGTTCACTGGCTGCCCTTGTCATCTGCACAGAGGAGTGTCTGTGAAACAAGGAGTTTGGATTTGAGGACTCAGTTCTGAAAGTGCTCTAGGTGGCTGGAAGAGAGCAACAGGGGCCTCAGATTTAGGCTGAAGGATGCTGCTTGTTTCTGCTCACAAGAAGTCATAAATACCCCACCAATTTATCAAGAAAGCAGGGGAGAAGGATGAAATAAATAACTCCATGGGAAATGTGCCCATGCTAGACTGCTGCAATGCCACAAAAGTTCATGTTTTTACACCCAAATGGGTGGCTGACCTCCTGCTGACAGAATGGGCTGTCAACACTCGTCCCTTGAAGAAGAGTCTCCTCTTTGCACTTTGTCTCCTGGTGGTGATAACCTGAATGGAGATTCCCAGATTACACCCTGCCTCTTCCACACACTGGGGGTCCTGCTTACCCATCACTTCCCTCTTTCAACATCCTCATGGGGGCAATGAATCTTATTCCTGGCCCAAGGAGCACTTGTCAGGGTCTGGGTTGACAGGGAGGTATGTCCTCCTTGGCCGTGTTTTTGTGCATGGAATTGTTAATAGCTGAGATGAGATGGTTCCCCCAAATCCTGCCAATGCCCAGAGCAGCGCCTTGCACAAGGGCAGTAGAGACCTACAGAGAACTCCTGTGTTTCACAGGTGGAAAAAGACAGAAAAAGTGGTAAGTTAGGGATGAAATGAGGTGAAATTTATCTGTGCATCATGTCCTATATGCAACTGCAGTCTTACTGAGACTATGGAATGACTTCCCAGAGGTACATAGGTGCCTCTGAACACATGGGGAATGACCAGCAGGATGGATCTGCACAAGTCAGGTACACAAATCTCATTGTTTTACATTATAGCTGACGTCTTTGACTCTAATTTAAACTCTTCCTATGTGGTTTTAAAGGATCTGAGCTCAGCTATCACACATTTGGGCCCCCTGGCAAAGTCTCCCAAGGTGCTACCCAAACACATTTAAATTTAAATTTGACTTTCTGGTGCTGGCTGAAGAGTACTTTGCTTTTGTGCATGCATGTAGCACAACGTGGAGAGGCCAAAAGCAGCAGCATCCTCTGAGCACCTTCCTGGATGTCTGGAGTTGTCATTGCCTTGAGGAAACGGGGGCACTGCCTTTCAGGTGAATGGTTTAAGCTTCTGACTCTGGGAATCCGAGCCATCAGTCTCCTTGGAGTATTGTGAAAATAAACCAATTATTTAAGAGTAATTTCCTGCAGGTGTTTGTTTGGTCTTCAGCACTATCTTCTGTCTCAGGGATGTGCAGACAGCTGCCCAGAGAGCAGCCATGCAGGGCACAGCTTTCTCCACATCTGCATTAGCAAAGGGAAGGCAAATGAGTTCTCTTGGAGGCAGAGGAAAGTGAGAGCTGCGAGTTTGGTTCCTATCCACTTCTAATTAGGATCATGCTGGCAACTATCAGCCCCAACTATCTTTTGATATTTGGGAGGAAGAAATGGGAAACTGAACAGTGATAGTGGGCTGCTCCTGCTTAAACTATTCTGGCAAAATGCCTTTTAATTTCATGTGAGCTGTGCCTGCGAGAAGATGGAAGGATCAAGCTATCATCAAGGAAGATTAGGATTTGGAGCCAGGTTTTGGAAATTGTCTCCTATCTCAGTAATGAATCAGACACCTTAGGTTAAATTCGGATCCTACTGAATGAGCATTTTCTTTTTTTGTGTTTACCAGGGCCAGGATTTCACCCTTAACTTTAAATATTCCCAAACACTGCTGTGCCTGTAGCTTGGAGCTAGTTACCAATGTTGCATCCTAAAATTGTATCTCATTTATATTATCCTTTTAAGACCTGATTTTTCTCCCCATTATGGGGGTTCCAATGTTGAGTTGAAGATGATGGGACTGTCCTTTTTTTATTCTGCTGTGTTACAGAGTAGTGATATTTTAAAAGAGATTCTCCTTAATTTTTATTATTCCTGGTAATTCTAGATTGCAGGCTTGGTTTCATTTACACCAGAAATAGGATCCATTTTCTTTGGAAGGAAGACACTCCCAAGGGCTTACTGATATTTGTGTGTTTGACTTTAAGGCAGAAGTTTGTTCCTAATTAATTGAATAAGTGCTTTAATCCCTGGCCTGAGGGCTTCCCATAGAGCATTAGCTGTATTAAGAAGGAAATGGAGTGTAATCCCTTTAATATAAGCACAGGAGAACATGAGAGTTTCGCATTTCTGGAAATAGTTTCTTTCCTTGTTGTGTTATTTATTCTTTTATTAATTTGCATAAAATGCAGTGAGGACAAAGGGCTTTTCCTCTTTCCTGGCACCAGTGTAGAGCTGTCAGCAGCACACCACCCTTGCCAGAGCATCCTTGGGCTCCAGTTGCACACTGGAACATAACAGTGTGCAGAGAGCAATAACCCATGGAATTCAGCTCATTCCAGCAGTGCCTGTGAACACAGGTCCATGACTGGCTCTCCTCCTGGAGCTGAGATCTCACCTTCCTGCCTCATCACCAGCATTCACTACTATTTGCATCCCTGTGGTGGCAGAGAATCTTGTTTCTGAAGCAATGGCTGCACTAGGCTCACATGCAGCTGCAGAAACTGGACTCTGGGATGAGATCCAGCTCACCAAACCTGGGTTTCTGGATTTATTTCAGACCCACCTATGTACCTGCATTGGTCACATGAATTGCCCTAAATGAGCCAGGAAGGACCAGCTCAGAGGGAGGTGTTCTCCTTGTGTACACTCAAAATTAGGCAAGATTAGCCTTTTGGTGAAATGCATCCAAACCTGGTCATGGCTTGGTGTTTTTTAAAGACTAAATAATGCTCTGTGTATCTGGTGGAGTGTTCCTCTCTATTCATGGGACAGAGGACTCCATTTGAGCATCCCCTGCTGCCTCATCAGAAGACAATGGCAGCATCTGAAGGGGACAGTTCAGGTGTCCTCAGCCACCCTCTGAGTCCAAGTGCAAATCCCTGCCTCCCTTAGCCCTGCAGTGTTCCCCATCCTTCCATGCAGGGAGGTAAGGATGCTGTTTCCTTCTGCTCAGCACACCCACAAAGCAATGTCCTTTTCTCCTCAGTTGCCCCACATTTTGCTCACCTCTTTAGCAGAATTTGGAGGGGTGCTTCAAGAGCTCACAAAGGGCAGGTTTTGTCCCTCTCCTGGCCACATGTCCCCAGCATGGCTGGCTGCAGCTGAGAAAATGGGTGGCAGCTCCTCAGCATGATTGTTGGGTGCTTTTCCCTCCAAGAAACAACACCAACCCCCTCAGGCTCCCCTTCCTGCACCAAGGCCTGCAGGGTTCTGAGGTTCAGTGGTGTCACAATGGAGTTTTCCCTTGACCCTGGAGACACAGTGACCACAGAGGCATTGTTGGATCCCATCACTGATGTTCCCTGTCCCAGGTTATCCCAGGAGGGGTAACACCTGTTCACCCTCTGGGTGACTTTGAGGTTGCTGGTGCTGGGATGCCTCCATCTCATCCCAGACTGCATCCCCTGAGGTGTCCATGTCCACACATCCTGGCTGGGTATATTTTACTTGAAGTTGGCTGAAATCAGTCACACTCTGCCAATTTGACTATTTCAGCCCCATCTGAATCCCCTTCCTTCTTCCAGTAGCCAGCTTCAGTTCCCTTATCCCTTGAGGTGGGATGGAGGAGAAGACCTGGGCTGCTGGATTTTAACTGAGTGATTTTTCTGATCCAGGTTCCTGGCCCACCATGAACATAATTAGAGATGCAAAGCCATGGAAGGTGAAGTACACACAGGACTCTCATCCTCATTGGTGTTTCAGTAGTGGGTTTGGCTGGGTCTGATGGTCTGGGAAGATAATAGGAACTGGAGAAAGTGGAATTCTGCATCCTGGCCAAAGGCAAACACTGATCTGGGAAGCCCAGAGGGGCAAAAGAGTGAAATGTTAGGAAAAAAGGACTGAGATTATAAAATATATCCTTGCCTAAGGTGAGTGCCTGTTGGCAAGGCACACGAAGCCCTCCCTAAGGTGCTGTGAGCTGCTGCAGTGTCCCTTATCCCAGGGACACGGCAGTGCAGCACCTGCTTGGGCTGGCCAAGCCACCCCTGTGTGCTGGACGTGTTTGTGCAGCAGTGGGGATCACAGTGACACCTGCAACCAGAGCTCAGCTCCCCCAGCCCTTGCCATGCATTGATGAATTATCACATTCAATGCTTCAGAAACAGCTCTGGATGAGCTGGAGGCTCATCTCACCAGCTTTCCTGGCTCCAGCAGAGCTCAGGGTGCACGCCGAGGGACAAAACACACAGAGAGTGCTCTCTCCCTAAAATCCTCCCCCTGCCTCCAGAAATTCGCACTGCAAGGATTTCTGGTGTTAGTGCAGGTGTCACTGGTTTTATATGCCCTGGCAGAATTTTCCTCCATAGTTTCTCCAATGGTTTGCAGAATGAATATTGACATTAGCCAGCTCTTTAAATACGTGATAAGCACATAGCAAATGTTACTGAAACAGAAGATGGAAGCATGTGCTGATTTAACCTGAGTGACACAGGACCTCAGCAGCTGATCAAAGTATTTCGGCAGCTCCGTGTTAGTGCTCTGCCTGGGGCCATTTGGGCACTCAGAGGAGGTTTGAGGAAGGCAGGAGGAAGGTGTTTGTTGCAAGGGAAATCCTGGGACAAGAGCCCCAGCAACCATTGCCAAAAGAGTGCAGGACCTGCCCAGCCACCCTGCTTGGGCCTTAACCGGGCAAGGAATCGTCCAGTTGGACTGGCCCCAGGAGAGCAGCTCATCCCCTCCTGAGCTGTGAGGGAGCATTTTGGGTTTGTACCACCACGTTTGAAGGCTTCCCCCGAGCCTTACTGGTTCCTCGTGTTTGCCTTCTTTCCCTTCCAGCTGCCCGCGGCACTGGACATGTACAAGAGCATCTATCAGAAGGACTACTGCTGGCACAGCGATAACCACTCCCCCGTCCAGGCATTCGTACCGGTACCGGGCTCTTTTCCTGCCTTGGATCCGCAGCCCAGGCTGCCAGCCCCGCTCTCAGCTCGGCTGGGGAGGGGATGGTGCCGAAGGGGTGGCAGCAGCGGGTCCTGCCCGCACTGCTGGGACCCATCACACCCAGATGCCCTCGGCTTGTGCCCCCATCCCTCCCGCGGGAAATCCCCCTGGCACCCTGCGGTAAAGCTGTTGGTGGGGAGCGATGCTAATTACACTCATTAAGTCAGGGCACTAACGACTTCTCGGTGCCTTGGGCTCCGCTGGCTCCCCGCGGGGCGCGCCGGGGTTGGACCCATCCCGGGACCGCCCTGCGCAGGGAAGGATTGCGCTGGGATGGAGGCGGCTCCTTGCCCTGACACGGGCCCGAGAAGACTTCTGTGGGGAGGCTGGGGTTGTTTTTTTTCTAATCTCCTTGCAGTGCGAGCGACCCCCTGAGCTATTTAATCTGATTTGCCTCGCTCCGCCTGCCCTGGTTTAATTGCTTGTGGCAGCCCGGCGGGGACAGCTGCGGTTTGCTCTGGGCCACTGCGGAGAAGTGGTGGGGGGCATGCTCGGCTGCTGGAGCGCTTTGGGCTCACAGGCTCACGAGAGAGGGGAAAAAAGTTGAGGCTGGGGAGGAAAAGGGGGGGGTCAACAACAGAGAAATCACTGTGTGAGGGTGCCCGCCGGGGCAGAGGGGCGGTCTGCGGACACCGCTGCCTTCCCCGCCCGGGCAGCAGCCTGGGCATCTCTCCTGTCCCCTGTCCCCTGTCCCCTGTCCCCTGTCCCCTGTCCCCTGTCCCCTGTCCCCTCTCCCCTTTCCATTTTCCCCTCTCCCTTCTCTTGTCTCTCCTCTCCCCTTTTTCCCCTCTCCTCCCCTGCCCCGGGGAGCGCTCCCGCTGCCAGCAGCCTTCATTCCTTCATTAGCGCTGCTGCTCGGGGCTCCCGCTGTTCTCCGGGCTGGCCAGGGCTTCCCGGGCAGTCCCAGCCTTAGGTGGCTGCTCGGCTTCCAGGGGCCCGGCTGGCAGGGCAGGGTTTAACCCCTGCCTGCTGGAGCTCAGTTTCCAAGCCGTGCATCTCAATTTCTTTCTCTTTCCTCCTTTTCCTTTATTTATTTAATTTAAATTTTATTTTTGGAAGGCTGCACGCTTCCCGTGGAGATGCTGGTGTAGCTTAGGAGATAGAAAGGAAGGAAGCTTTGTCTGATTCTCTTGGGTTGCAACTCCCTTTGGATCCTTATTAATTCCCAAGGCCTGCCAAAGAAAGCTGTCCCACTGGGTAATGTGATGATGAGGTACTTGGGAGGCCCAGGTTTCCCTCTTAGCCCTGGTAGGATTTGTTATTTTTTTAAGAGGGTAAAACAACTGTGATGTTTTTATCTGTGAAATTTTGGGCACTAACCTACTCCCAGGGAGAAGGGGAACTCCTTGAGTTAAGGAAGAAAGCACTGGTTGGTGAGCTATCCCCACCAGGGTCTCCTGGAGGCTCTTGGCCCTCTGGAGATACCTCAGGAGAATCTCTGGCCATCCTCAGTGGGGGAAGCTTCCAAACACAGGCAGTTCCTGCAGCTCTGAGCCTCCACCTGCCCTACTGCCAGCCTGGCAAAGGAAAAACATTAGGGTATCGCCCTGTGAACCCTGGAGTTTGAGGGACAGACAGGAACCCACAGAGACCCAAGACAGCAATAGACAAACCCTGTGAGGATGGTCCTTGCTGGCCCAGCAGCCTGGAGGGGCTCACAGNATCTGTGAAATTTTGGGCACTAACCTACTCCCAGGGAGAAGGGGAACTCCTTGAGTTAAGGAAGAAAGCACTGGTTGGTGAGCTATCCCCACCAGGGTCTCCTGGAGGCTCTTGGCCCTCTGGAGATACCTCAGGAGAATCTCTGGCCATCCTCAGTGGGGGAAGCTTCCAAATACAAGCAGTTCCTGCAGCTCTGAGCCTCCAGCTGCCCTGGTAAAGGCAGCCTGGTAAAGGAAAAACATTAGGGGATTGGAGTTTGAGGGACAAACAGGAACCCACAGAGATCCAAGACAGCAATAGACAAACCCTGTGAGGATGGTCCTTGCTGGCCCAGCAGCCTGGAGGGGCTCACAGCAGGAGAATCTCTTCCAGAGCCCCTAAAAATCATCTGGAGCTGCAGTGTGCAGCTGGAGAGGCTGGAGGCAGCAGCCACACCAGAATCCTCTTTAGCCTTTCCCTGACATGAACCCTGGAGCCATTCCCTCTCCCACTGCTTTTGCCAGGGCTCCCTCCCTCCCACTGCCCACCCAGGGCCCAGCAGAGTCCCAGGCTGTAAGATGGGCAGACAGAGGAAGCTGTGATGGTTCCTGTACTTCAATGAGGGCCACAGAGCTGCTCTGTGGCCACTGTGTCCCCAGGGGTGCTGACCCCACTGAGGCTTTGCTGTGGGAGGGGGGTTGATGATGCTTTGGCAGCCGCCCCCCCTCCCCACTTGCTGCCTCTCCAGTCACACAGGACTTTTTTCTGCAGACTCCTTCGTACCCTCCTGTTGCAGACCTACCCAAGTGCTACCTGCCAGAGATCCAGGCCTCTGACCTGTCACCAAGATGGGGGAGGAAACTGGAGGTTCTCGCTGAGCCCATGCACGACCTGTATTGCTGCCCACCCCTTCCTGATCAGACAGCTGAAACTGAGGGTAAGCCCTGGTGCTGGCACTGCTGCTGAGCAGCTGACTGGCCATGTCCAGTGGCCCGAGGGACTGTCTGCCTGGGCCTTTGCCAGCCCCCCACCTCTGTGCTGGCTGGACACACATGGACACACCTTGGGCACAGCATCCTGATGATGCTTTGGTGGAGGGCTGAGCCTGGCGAGGGTTCACACTTGGGCACAGCACCCTGTCCCCACAAATCTGCAGCTCCCAGGCCAGCTCAGAGCGTGGGTGTAGGGACCTGGGTTTTTAGAAACCTCTTGTTGCATGAAGAGCCACTTCTAGCAAGGGTCTCCAAGGGTTTTATCTTCACAGCTCTGTTGGGATGGAGGGACATACAGACAACCCCATGCTGCAGGATTACAGGGGGGGAAAAGGATTCTGGCTGAGTGTGAGGGATTTGAGTGGCTCAAACACCTTCTGCTAAGGTCAGAATCT
>VZTB01005000.1:0-48175 GCA_013397245.1 Thryothorus ludovicianus
TTTTTAGAGTCATAAGTGTTTTACTGTCCTATTTTGCCAATCTCAATCTTGTTTAGAGCTCTGGGTCTTGGTCTGTACTCTGGCTACAGAGTGTCTGTGTCAGAATAACTTCTGCATCAGGTGTCTCGCATTTCTCTATATAGTTTAATGGTTAAAATTCCTGTTTCACTCAAAACTCCTGATGAGTAGAATAAAGCACAGACTTGTAAGTTGAACAGGGCTGTAAGGCAGAAGCAGGTCAAGAGGGCAGTTTAGAGGAGTGGAAGGGAGCTAGTGGTGTTGGACAGAGTCTGTGCTTCTGAAGAAACCTGGAAGTTGTACTGTTTTGGGGCTTGTGCGTATAGTTTTCAGGGAAAAAGCAGAGGAGATTGAAAGCTAAGGCTGAAATCTGTACATTTGGTGTGTCAGATTTATTTTCTCAGCCTTTTCTGAGATAGAGATAACCACAAAGTTTCTGAATATAATTTGCATGGCACAGAATAAGGTTAGCCAAAAGAATGAGAAAATAAAATAAGAAAACAGAATGGCATGACTTCATGGAGGAGAGTATGGGCTGTGGTTCATTTGGATTTGTGCCCTATAATGGCTCATCACAGAGCACATTTCTCAATCCATGCAACTCCTGCCTAAATAGGAGATGCCTAAATCAATCAGTGGAAGCTTTGCAGAACAGCATTAAACCAGGTCACTTTAATTTAAATCTGTTTCCAGATTTCAGGTATGAGTCTCAACACTTTCTTCAAGCAAATAAGATGCTACCCCAGGACTTTGCAACCCAGTTTGGTTAATGTCATGACAAAAAAATAGAACGTATTCTGAACTTTTCATTCATCTTCTGGAAAGTGTTGGCCACATCCAAACACTGACATATATTATTGCAAATCTTCTGGGTGAGGCTTTAAAATGTATTTGCAAGCAAACTTCTGACAGCTTTCAGGTAAAGGACTTCTTACAGCTCTCTGAAAATATTTTTCCAGGTGTAAAGTTTCTAAATAGATCAGAACACTTGTCTGCAGAAAGTTGCTGTGCAGTGTGTCACTGTGGTGGTCTGAGGTGCTGAGCAGGTGGTGGACTGAATTCAGAGCTATGATGGTGCAAGAATGAGATCTTAGTTGCTTCTCATATTGGATGGAGTTTTCAAATGAGACTATAACTTTTATCTGGGAATCTCTTATATCCTGGAATGAGACTAATGTTTAAAGACTGAGAAGTAGCTATAGTAAGACCAGAAAGTGCTTGCTTGTACCCAAAGATCCTTTCTAAAGTAACAGAGTGCCTGTACTTTGTGAACTCAAAATTAAAATCAGCCACCACTGAAATGCGAAAGAGCTACAGTTATTTCTACAGGACCAAAATGTCATGCATTTACAGCAAAAACATAATTGCCTGTTTGAGAAAATTGACTGTAAAGGAAGAGTCCTTTTGTGTCTGCTGAAAAATAATGGGAAGATTTGGGCTTCTTAATTAGCACAACTTAAGGGCTGAGGTATTATGTACTGGACTTTCAATATGTTGAGATAATTACGTAAAAATATTTGCAAATATAAATAATTTTTATATAACTTGATACAACATAAGTTGCTGCAGATAATGTAAGTGGTGTTTTCAAGAGAAATACCTTGGTTTCTTGAGGTTCAAGGAAAATTAAAATGAGTTTTTGCAAGATCTAAGTACACAGTGATTTGTCTATACTGCATATATATGTATGCAAATATATTCAATTTCTCATATACTTCTGTTTGATCACTAATAGGCAGTATAAGTTTTCATTTAACTTTTTCTTATTATCTAGAAAAATAACATTAGAATTTTAGAGAATATTCTTGCTTTCAGCCTGGCATATTTAGTAACTCTGAGGAAAAAACTATACTCATAAGTGATATTGATTGAAGTTGGAAATATCTTAAAATGTCTTTCAGCTGTTAGAAATGGCTTTGGACATTAAGTGAATACCAATCAATTGAAACTCTCTAAGACTGTTAATAACTAAAATATTAAGGATGATTCAACAACTGCCTAGCACATTTCTATGGTGCATCTTAGAAAAGTTGATATTGTATGTATAGTTATAACAATGTGATATTATTTCTAATGAAGTCTAATACCGTAATACATTCAATAAAATTTTTTTCAACAAAAACATGAGGTTTTTTTGCATAATAATATGACTGACCTGAATATACCTTAGGAAAAAAAAGGGATGTTGTTCAGTGTTGTATATTAATTCTTTACCTGCTTTCTCACTTTGATTTCAGCATACAGAAATGCCTTAATTTCTTCCTCTAAAAAAAAATAGTGACTTTATAGAAAATATTAAGCATTGCTGAAAGCTGAGTGTTATTGTATGAGAAATACTGTGTATTGGAGTTTTCATTCTTTTAGTTGTCAGTGCTTCAGGGTCTTGAATTAGAAAATGGTGAAATATTCCAACACTGATCTTGTTTCTCAGCTTCTTGGTGTGTAGGAAGTATTATATCCATTCTTACCTCAAATGAATAGTGCAAATATTACCTTACACAATTTGGACAATTTGCAGTAACCTCCTAAATGCTATTCTGATGTGGCTGATGTCCAAATTAAAATTAATCAGTTTTACTTGTTAAAGGTTTTATAAATTTTATATAAATATAAAATGAAAGGTTTAGAAAGAATTTAGAACATACTTGAGAGCATTATACTGGTACTGAGTACCACTTAATATAATAAATTATTTTTACTGGTTGAAGTAGTTGTTTTTTTCCCAGCTTGGCTGCATGGGCTAATACAGCTGTCACAGCTGCATAAAACAGTCTTAAGAAGCATCCAGTGTTGCAAGATATTCTCAGTGATTTAACTTTTCTCTCAGTAACAGAGACATTACTTAAAAACAAAGGCAAATTGAAAGATAGCTCTGATTCCACTGACATAAACCTGCTTTGAAATTCAACCAATCAAAATCAGTTCTGCTGACCTTTAAGTGAAAATAATATTATTTATTTGTTAAGAAGGTGTTTCTTTTAAAAACTGTAGGATGCTGTAATCAGATAAAGAAATTGAGAAGGTTTTTAAAATTTTTTGTGTGTTGGTGGATGGACATTGCTAGAAAAACAATTGAAGTGTTGTTGGGTCAAATATTGACAAAACAGAAAATAAACTGTATAAATCTGGTCTTTATCTGGAACAATGTTAAGAAGAGGGGTCATCTGCTATAAAGAAAGAATGTAAAACAATTTTGCTTTTATTTGGAAAATGTAATGAAGAGATGAGCTATATTATAAGTACCTGGCTAAGCATTTCATTGATTTTATAGCTAAAATAGTTTCCTAGTGTCCCATTGGATTATTTATTTCAACCAAGCTTCATTATTTTGGAGATGGTTCCATTATTTCTCTCAGTTTCAGACCTCACAAGGAGTTATTACACAAGCTGCATATGTGGAACAGTTATATTTGCCAAGGCTGTCTACCTAGAGTGTTGCTGTTTTATGAGTACTGATTTCACTCACAAAAGGAGGAAAAGGCAAAGTCAAGGAAAACCTTGTTTTCCAAAGTGGCTGCAGAGATGTAGCTGTGGAACTGAAGGCACAGCCTTAACCTCTGAGAGACAGATATTGAAAGGGTTTTGTTTTGTCTAATATACTGTATATAAGTCCCAGGTATTGATGTCAGATGGTTTTAGAAAAAAAACATAACTTCATAAATGTAGAGGAGAGGTTTTATAGAGCCTCCTTAGCACAAATGAACACTGATAACACTGAACAAATCCCATTGCAAGTGCATATTCTTGCCTAAGTGTTGAACTAAGCAAAAGACAGAAGGAAAAAAAAAATTTCCAAGTGTCATTCCTAAGGACTTATCTGATCTTGACATGGGAGCACAGAGCAAACAGCTCTAACCTGTTGTGAGCTGAACTGCAGCAAGTGGAGCAGTGGAACAAGCCCAGCACTGGGCAGGTGTGTGTTTGCTGGCAGCCTGGGCCATTCCCAGCTCGGGCACAGCCCTGCAGGGCTCAGGTGCCAGGCCAGCACCCTGCTCTCCCCAGCAGCTCCCTCGGTGCTGGCTCCCTTTTCCTTCCTGGAACTTCAGGTGGGGGAATGCACAGCTGTGCCCTTCCTGTGGCTGAGGAATCTGTACCACAGGGGGGCTGCTGGCTCTGTCCCCCACCATCTCTCTGGCCCTCTCCCAACCCTCCTAGAGACCCTGAGAGTCCCAGGGGAGTGGTGGTATGTGACCCTGACAGCACAGAGCTGTCTGAAAACAGGGGGCACAATACATTTCTTATAACATGTCNAACAAGCAGATTTCTACAAAAGAAGGTAAAATAGTAGTTTTCTGCTAAGTGGGCTGTGGTTTTCTGCATGGACTTGGAACATGCCAGTGAGGCAAAAGTGAAGGTTTTTGTGTACAGAATGGCTGCTTTTTTTCCCCTCCTGGAGGTTAGCAAGCAGGAGTAATGAGTAGGAAATGCTCCTGATATCTCAACAGTCTTCACTGAATAAAAGAGGGTTTGTTTGTATTTTTTTTGTTTTTTTTTTTAGTTTTGCTAATTTTGTTGCTGTCTGATTAAATGTAATAGACCCTGTGTATGATTAAAAGATAAATAATTCTTACCTCTGTAGCTAAAGTATTGCCAATAAGTCATCTAACATATATATCTCTATCAAAGACTAACTGTGTAGATAAGTCTTTCCAACTGCATGAAAGACAAAAGAATTCTAAATAGCAGAATGTTTCAGAGTATGCTTTTGGGTATAAAAGCCTTCACTACTAGGATATCTGTCTATTTATCTCTAAGTGGCTGAACTGAATAATACATTTGGATATTAAAAGCTCTGTTTTAGGATAATATTTTTCTTAACTGGTTTTTGTCCTGAAAGATTGTCTAGAGATATTATGAAAGTGGCTAGGCAAAATGGATGTTTAATTTTATTTGGTTACTCAAGTTAATGTTATATATTTTGAGTATTTTCTAATATTTATATAAATATTAAATGACAAAAAAAACTCCATTAAACAAAATATTCAATTCACTGGAGTTTTGAAACCTAGAAGTATTGTTTTTCTGGGCCGTTGGAATAGGATAGTGCATCTGTGTTCACAGCTGCCCATGTCACATGCTGGCTTCCATTCTTCTGTGCTCTTCAATACCAATATAATGGGGCTCATTTGATAATATTTTACAATTATTTTTTCACATTGGGATGAATTGAATTACCACAGTAGATTATTATGGCTTTCACTTAATTTATTGTTTCAAACTTCAGATTGTTATACATAGAAAGGCTTTTCTGTGAATGTTTATGAAACAAACCAAATGAAGGAATTCAAATCTAGATGAGAATGGGTCTAAGGAGATAATATTAAATTTACTTTAAAGCTTTAGATTTCTGTGGCTTTTGGGGTACTATGGAGAACTTTCAATGTTCTGTGGTATAACAGATGTCCTAATGGGTAAAAGCACCACTCAGAATACTTGCTGCAGTCATCCTTGGTATTGAAACAGAATGATGAGTGAATGGGACAGTGTTGCCCTGAGTTTTCCAGGTTTCCTGAGGCACTTTCTAACTTGCTGTTTTCACAGCTTTCAGCTTCTTTTCTCACGCACAAGGGTGTCTTTATCAAAAGTCTGTTTTGATAAGACGAGGTTGTTGACATACTTTCTCTTGGTGTGGAAAACAACTGATGGGCAGTTGTCTTGACCAACGGGATGGGAGAGGCGTCAGCCTCTTCTCCAATCCCTGATCTGTGTGGAAATACTATAGAGTCAGATGTTTTAATAAAATAGTTCTTCAGCCTTCTCAAGAGAAAGTTCCGTGTGTGTCCTTGTATGTCCCACAGCGACAGGACAGGTGTTTTTGGGATTTGACATTTTAAAGAGATAGTTAGGTGTAAGTATTTTAAGAGAGAATTCAAATTTTTCACAGGGGGTTTTCCATCAATAAGGGGAAAGAAGGGAGGATTGTATGCTGTAGTGAGAAAGAGTAGGGAAGAAGTTTGCATCAAGGCTTGAGGTGGCTCAGCCAGCCCCTAGCCCAGCATGACTCAGGTGCTGGGTTTGTGATGGGTTCTGATGAGATTCTTGTCATCACCTTACGTACACATCATGTTATGGAACTCCTTCTGTCTTACCTGGTACTGCTAAGGCTCTTCTACCCACCCTGGAAGAAGAGACACAGATACACTTAGCAACTAGGAGTGCTTTTAGAAGTCAAATACAGCTGCAGCTCCCTGCTAGATAGAACTTAGGAGGGAAGAGCCATGGGATATTGAATCCCCTGGAGGTAGTCAGGTGTTTACAGATGTTTACAGGTATTTAACAGATATGCTAGATGAAAAGATTTTCAAAAGTAAAGCTTCACCCCTGATTAATGATATCCCCAGGTACAGATATTAAATTTTTCAAATATTTTCCAGTGCCATTCTTATTGATGACGTTGTTAGAAACTTTCTTAACTGACAAAAATATTTTGTGCCAGGACTCTGGTAGGGTCTGTAGTAAACTCTCTGTTTCACTCTATCAAAAAGTATCTCTTTTTATGTCATACAGATAATGCATGAAATGAATGATAAAGTGTAAGGACTTAAAGCTTTCTCTGCTCATTGCTCAAGTGTGTGCACAAAGCAAGTATACAGCTGACGAATTTGTATTAGGTTGTTTTTTTTTAGAAAATCTTTCATATCTATATGATTTCATTTTACAAATCTCTGATCCTGAGGACAGAAGAACCTTCACGAATCAAATATGTAATTTTGTAGGTCTTCTTATTGTTTTGATTCTTCTATATAACAGAGAAATTTTTTTGACAGAAAACCTCTATGCAATGCCACTCCTTGTTTCATATTTCCATTGGTACATTTTTAGATTAAAATTGTTGAACAGGTTTATAAAGTAACAAGAATTACTGTTGAAGCAAAAAAAAAAAATGGCTCAGACAGCTTCCCTCATGCTTTGATCTTGTATTTTTAACAGTTAACCCTTTCCTCAAGACCCTATAAATGGAGATTTCAGACTTTTGAAATAAGTATTTTCATATAAACACATAGACTATTGATTACTCAAGAAATCATGGCAAAAAAAATCCAGTCAATTTTATGAAGTTTCAAGGTTGATGAACTCAGAGAAGGCAGAAAGAGCAGATTAGTGAGCTGACCGAAAATCGAGTTCAGAACTGAAAATTAAGCATTCAGTCACCTGGAGAAGCATGTCACTGAAAAGCAGCTGCTGAATAGTTATCTGTAGTTTGGTTTGCTGCCTACAGTTTGTCAAATGCATAAGCCACAGTAAAAAGTTTTTTGAAATTATTTATGGTCCTTTTTTGCTGAAGACCATTTGTGGCTTAGCCTTGCACAGATTGCTCTTATCAGTCTGCTGTGTTTTGCCTGTCTGCATGAAGGAGAAACCTAGAGTAGAATTTTTTAAAAGTTTCTGAAAAATTGATTAATAGAATGGAATTAGAAATGAAGAAAATCATTTCATAACAGAAAAAAACATACTAAATTAAATTAGCTTTAAAAAACCAGTGGTTTATTTTGAAAGCAGTGTAGCGAAACACTGAAAATAAAGTGGAATTTTGTAGTTTTGAAGTTATATAATTTGTCTCTGTCTTGTCTTTGACTTAAAATGCAAGAGATAGAATATGGTTAAAAACCATCTTCCCAAAAAATTGTCATTCTTCTCCTCCTCTCCCTCCTCAAACTTCTCAATTTTTCTTTTTTTTTATTTTTCTATTGTTTAGATTTTAAAAGAAAATGAAGATGGAAATCAACAAAGAAAAAGGGAGAAGCCAGAAGAAAAAACACATAATGTTGGCCATTTCAAATAAGATTGATGAAGATTTTCAAAATTAAGTTTATCAGATTTAATGATTTTCCATTTAAAAGAGAACATTGAAAAAGAAAAGATCTTATGAAAATGTTAAGATTTTAAATAAATTCTAGTGCTCAGTAGTTCTTGTTCTGTGAAATGCGGATCTTGGACAAAGTTACCCAACAGACCTAGAAATTGCCATCAGATAGTAATGGCTTGGTCCAGTTGAAGCCACTGACAGAAATCCCATTTCCTTCAGATTGGGATTTCTCCTCATAATATCACATTTAAAGAAGTGATCAAAGTTCCAACAGTACATATTCTCTGACTCCATGTATGCAGTGGTTCCTCCCTCTCTAGGTAGAGGGTCATACATATTTTGGTCTCTTTAATGTGAACATAATAGGAAAACCAATAAACCCACATGATTTTCAAGTTATCCTGTAGAAGTTTTAATCTCTGGCAAAATGTTTTATTTTAGCTCCAACAAAAAACAGATAAACAGCTCTTTTATTTAACACAAAATAAAAAAATAAAAAAAGGGTAAAAACCCACTCACTTAAGAAGTTTATTCACATTTTTCTTTCAAAGTTTTCTTTGAAAGTCTGGGGATAATTGTAAATGCAATTCCTAAGGAAGTAGTTCTGCTGGTGAGAACCAGCATGCAGCCAGGTTAGAGCCGAGTCCTTTTTGCCTATTGAAGAAGTGATCACAGGGCTGACAGCTGGAGTTTACTCGACTCTACAATAAAGCATCCCTATAGGTACCTTTTGTTGTATTTAAAATGCCAAGTGTAATCTTATTGCACTTTTTTCTTTGCCTTCCTTTTTTCCCTCTGTTGAGTATTTTATCTTTAACCAAGGAAATGAAAAGAAGATAGATAAGCAAAAGAGATCAACATGTATCCCCAATTATTTAAGACACTCTCTGGGGAAACAATGTTTTTCATTTATTTATGTTTTATTTTTGTATTTTGAGTTAGTCAGTGAAAAGAAAGTCCAGTAATTATTTGAAGTTTTGTGCCATGATAATATTTTAAATGCGTAGAAATCTGTATGACGACCACATTTCTTGATGAGATTTCATGTTGTCCTTCAAATACTGTGCATTAGCACTGTTTGAATACAGGTAGAATATACTAAATAACTGGAAAATAGGCCCTAACATATTGAAACTCAGGAAAAATATCTCCAAAACAACAAAATTTCAAATGCTCTGAATGGACTAATTAAACCGTAGATATTTTCTACAGTTTTTGAAATTATGATATGCTTGAAAATATTCTGAAAACCATTTTTACTATCACTCTAGAGGGCAAATGTGTTTGCCAGTTTATATTCCCCATACAGTTTCCAGTCGCAGGACTTGCCATAATCATCATTCCCTGATCATACTTTGTTACCAATTTTTCCCCAGAATAGGACAAACTTGTGTCATCTGTCTTGCTGCTGAAATGAAACAATCTGTGGACGATCACAGTGTTTTGTGATACCCTTGTTTTATGACAGAGAAGGAAGATACATATGAGTGCAAACAGGCATCTACTGCCTGGAAAATCACTGTGTGAACTTCGTCTTTTTGAATGTGTGCTATCATGCCAGAATATTGTGGATGAAAAATATTCTGCCATCATATTTCAGAGGATGGAAATCATCAACTGTGTGAAGTTTAACAAGGAAAAGTGCCAGATTCTACACCTGGAAGATTCTGGATATCTTCAGAGACTGGGGAACAACAGGTTGGAAGAGCAGCCCTGTGGAAGTTGATCTCAGAGTCCTTACTGATGGCAAGCTGAACATGAGCCAGCAGTGCCCTGGCAGCCAGGAGGGCCAACCCTGTCCTGGGGTGCACCAGGCACAGCATGGCCAGCCAGGCAAGGGAGGGGATTGTCCTGCTCTGCTCTGGGCAGAGTTCTGATAACTATGGAGTTATTAGAAAGCACCCAAAGACTGGCTACAGAGATTGTGAAGAGCTTTGAGAGGCAGCATTAAGAGAATGCCTGAGGTCACTTGGTCTGTTCAGCCTGGAGACGAGATTGAGGGAAGATGTCACTGCAGTTTAGAGCTTCCTTACAAGGGGAACAGGAGGGGCAAACACTGATTGCTTCTCTCTGGTGGCCAGCAACAACACCAGAGGGAAAAGCATGAAGCTGAGCCAAGGGAGGTTTGGTTTGGATATCAGGAAAAGGCTCTCAACTCTCAGGGGGGTTGGGCACTGGAATGGACTTTCCAGGGAAATGTTCATTGCACCAAATCTGACAGAGTTCAGGAAGATTTTAGACACTGCTTTTAGGCAGATTGCATGGATTTTGAAATTGTCCTGTGAAAGTCAGTATTTGGATTTTGTGGTCCTTGTGGGTCCTCTCTAAATCATGATATTCTATGATTCTGTGTTTTATTTTCAGCTTCATTCTGGAACTTTGTCTTAGGTCTTAGGTAAAGAACTTCCAATGTACTTTGTTCTGACTTGGGATGTTCATCACTATTTTGCAGAGAGGTTACATAGGGCATAACTAAAATCCACAGATATCATTGTTCTTGTTAATAATGTAGTAAGTATTCATTTTTGCTTTTAGATATCAGGAAGTCAAAACTATGCCTTGACAGGTTTTGACCTCAAAGAATATATACAATGAAATTAAACTTCTTTTTTAAATGCAGAATTAAATTTTGGGTCAGCTTTTCTTCTCCATCAGTATCAGCTGACAGGATGCCCTCTTGCAGGACCTTAGTCACACAAATAGAGCCTCTCAATTTCTACCAAAGCTGTTTCATAGGTGGGAGTGGGTGCTTGTGAATGGAGAAGTGTGAATTATATCCTTTTTTATTACTCTGTTTTAAGATGTAAAGCAGAGTGAGAGTCCTTGAGCTTCAGACAGGCAATGTTCCTGCAGAACTAACTCTGCTAGTGACATGATGGCGAGGAAAGATCTGCCACAAGGCCCATGAAAACAAGTGTGTGGCTACTGAGGAAAAACATGTGCTAAAGCCTTTCAAAAAAGGTAATATGTTTTGTTTCTGAAACATCCAATGAGGAACTCAGGTGAGTAAGGCTGTGGCTACATTTTGGACAAGTATTCCTCACTTATGGCCTTATTCTTTGGATCAAAAGGTTTAAATTCAGTTCACTACTAATAGAAGAGAAAAACAAAGTGACTTTGTTTGTTTGTTTGTTTCAAAAGCAGACCTGAAAAATTACTTTCACTTCTATACTTCTATACTCACCATTGATTGTTTAGTTTTTAAAATTTAGCCAGGAAATGTCATATGTAAGAAGTAGACCTGAATGATCATTTAAAGGTTTATCTGCAATAGCTGTTGGAGTTGGGTGAATGTCGTGAAATCTCATGAGATTTTTGTCTGAGCCTAACACGTAATTCTTTCATGAGCCCTAGGTCATAAATATTTCACATTTCTTGACATCTCACAAGACTCACTATTTGAAAGGGGTACATTTTAATTCATCCACTGAGCCCCCTTGCACTCTTAGCAAAGATGGATGTAAACAGGATGCAAGGTTACATCAAAAATTATTCTGTCAATTGGAGTACCTTTTAGTGTGTGGCTTTTTGCATGTCCAGGACAGGCTGTGACATCTGAGGTAGAGCCCTACAAAGGAGTGGTGACTTGGAGTCCTTCTGCCTCTCCACAGTACAGCATTCACTGAAGCTGGCTCTAAGAGCAGCAGAGATCAGATTATAGAAAATTCTGGGTTTATCTAGTGTACAGTGGGCAATCAGGCTGGCAGACAGTGCTAGCCTGGCATAACTTCTCTTACCATCTTGTTCAGTCTTTGGCTTAAGGCACAATCTATTTTAAAAACCCAGTATTCTTGTAACCTTCCTGCCTAGCTCCCATTTCTATTCAGTGCACTTACAGGGTTGAGAAAAAGGCCCAGAAAATGGCATTGTGGCCAATGTTTGTCTGTTATAACCAGAGAAGAATGTCTTGAACTTAATATGTTTGGTTTGGGAGATCTGTTTTTGTCCGCTATAACCAATTGTCCATTATAACCATGTCCATCATAAGTGTAGTGTGCACTATATAATTTAACAGCAGTGGTTAGTACAGCAAAAGCCAACTGTTGAGGCTGGGTGGGAAACCTGAGATATTTTGTTAACCAAATATGTCCTAAAATAATCTTAATTTTTTGAGAAACTATCAATCTCTGCATTCTTGGCTAAGTGCTGTTGTTGAAATTTTAAAATGGCCTATTCATCCTTAAATATACACTTCACCAAGAAAAGAAAAGGAATTTTTTTTACTTTTTCAAAATATCAGATGCTTTATGTACTAAGCAGAACCTTGGCATCCTTGAGCTTAAGGAAAAAATGTTAAAATGGGTGGAGAACAGACACAATTAGTTACTGTGGAGGAAAGGGAAACCTTTAAAAATTAGAAATGTAAAAATACATTGTATCTTATTAATAGAGAACAAATTTATAAGACTAAGCTTTTTTATCACAGTTGAAATAAATTTTATGGACATTTTAGTATCTCAGCAAAAGTTGTCACAGTTTAAAATTTTTAATTTATTAAGTCTTGCTGTATAAAGGGCAGGGAATGGAATAGGGATTCATTTACAAAACAGTGTATTGTACCCTTTTAAATGCCACTGATCTATAAAAAATGGAAATCAGTTTAGCTTGAACTAAGTTTAAATAAACGTCCTCACTTTTGCTACTTGAAAAAGAAATTAAATTGGTTAGAAGTAGGTTTTTGGGGTGCAGAAGAGGACTTTTTTCTATAAAACAAAACATTTCAATTTTACATACCAACTTATTTTCATTAAAATCAGAGCGAGAGAAATAGCATGCTGGACTTGTACTCCATTAATAAAGCCAGCAGGTGATGCAGTCAATTTTGCAGCCAGCAATTCACTGTCTGGGGAACTTGCCTGAGGGGTGGAGGAAGAAGGCTCTCCTGCCAGTGGAGAATCCCTGTATCTACCTTCCAAGAAATATGCTGTGAAAACATAATTTATTTTTTTTTAAAATTCCTTTTAACTGTAGTTCAAATCTGCACATGATATAACTATTGTTTTACTAAGGATTCTCCCAGCTTATAAATAAGAGCTTGAATCATTGTTTCATTCTTCTTGACTCTCTCTTGTTATCCCGAGAGCCTCAGTTCCCTGGAGTCCACCAAAGGTCCTTGTTGGACCTCATGGTGTGTGGATGGCCTGGAGAGGCATCATTTGGAGACCATCATGGGTGTGTCCCCTTGTGAGGGAGCAGGACTCATGTGGGGCTGATGGAAGGGAACAGCTTGCACAAACTCAATTTTTGAGACATACACAGGCATCTGCATGCACCAAGCAGTTGTGGGACAGGAGAGCAAGCCTCAGGCACAATCCCTGATTGGGTGGTAGCCTGTGAATTTGATAGTGAAGAACAGTGAAACAGCTTCTGAGAGAGCTCTGCTGTTCAGGGATCACTAACCAATCCTTATGTAAACTTTTCCTGAGGGCTCCCTTCTACCAAACTTTGGAAAAAAAAGAATAGTGTCTTTTCTAGTCCCCCAGTAAGCTGAACATAGAAATTTTCACTTTTTTTCCCCAGTTTTTCTGCCCCTGATTGTGCTAGTAAGGTAAAATGGACTACAGGCAGTTTAGTACTGGAGACTGAAGTTTTTATTTTTTTTTTTCTGTCTCTGCTGTGAATGGAACAAGACTCCTCTTCTTGCTGCAAAAATGCAGTTTCTTGATGAGAGGTATTATGCAAGTTACTGTAATTACTTAGCTAGAGCACCCTAGGGAGCCCTTCTGAACCACAGCTCTTCTGTTCTTGCAGGCAGGATAAAGTCAGACTTGCTCAGCAGTGAAAGTAAAGTTTTAGAACTGTGAGTTCTGCCCTCATCCTGACTAAAACAACAAAAAACCTCACTGCAGTAAGCTCCAGCCTGTCTCAGTCCACCCAGATATAAACTAACTCATCTACTGAAAGTTTATGACAAATGAGATGCAAACAGTTCCACTTTGGCCTTTAGGGCTGAGGAGAAGTAAAGGCCTGTCTTTGTCCAGTGATAAATGAGATTCTTATTCCAACATTTTGCTCTGCCAGTGAATTATAGTTGGAACTGTTGGGAAAGGAAAAATTGTGGTTGGAAAAAGGAGTGTATTATGTGTGAGTGACACAATGTTTGTGCATGTATGTGGGTGTTCTGAGCAGATCCTTATGATGCCTAAAGAATAAGGATGAAGAATGCTTAAGTGTTGCCAAGTTGCCAAGTGTTTATCTTTTCAGATATATAGCAGTATTGACAGTGCTTCTAATTGGATAGCTCCTACGGTAAGGAGAGAGAAGGAAAAAAATGGATAGAATCCTAAGAGAATAAGATGAATATTCTTTGAATTAGCAGCATAAAAAATGTCAATAAAGAGAATTTGTTCTAGGTCATGACATGAGAGAGTATCTTGAAATTGAAAAATTGTAGAAGCTTGGAATTAAACCTTTAGCAGAGATAAACCAATTCAGGCAGGTTGGCTCTGTTTCTAAAACCATCAGCATACCTTTGTGTGGTGCTGCTTTGTCAGAATTTCAGTGCTTTGGCAGCCCTGTCGCTTGTTTTGCCACTTGTCTTCTGTCCTTTGGTGCCTGCCTCTGGCAGGAGCAGTCAGCCTGCTTCATGGGTTTGCCTTCCTGCTTCAGGTCATTTCTTCTTTCTCCTTGTTGAGAGGTGCTTTTGCACCTCAGAAGATCTTCATAGCCTTATGTCTATCTAACCAAGAGGAAACAATTGAGTTTCCCACCACAGAATGCAATCAGCTAAGTCCTTGGCCATTCTGGCTTGTCTGCTGTTTGGATCCCTTTGCAGACTCCAAAGAGTCTCTCCCTCATTAAGAAAAGCACTTGTAATCCTAATAATTTGGCTGAAACTGGAATGCCTCTATATGGCCTACCAGACAGGGAGCATACTCCTAGTTCAGTGCACCCTGTCATTTCACATCCTCATGAGACCCCTCTTGGGCTCTCCTGGTACAAACTGTCTGTCAAAGAATAATTGTTCCACTTCTGAACTTGGAAACTTGGGTATGGTGAGCTTTCACATCCACACAGGAAAACTTCTGAGTATTCAAGGGTGATTGGGAGAAATTTTAAACTTTGTATTACTAATATCCAGTGTATCCTTTATAAAGTGAGCACCTGTGATACCTTCTTCCCCTTGGCTTTTGCAGTAGGTGTGTGTATGCACATAGGCACAGGCAGCAGTGTGAAAGCTTGCTGTAATCCATAACATTGTACAGATGGTCTTCTGGATTACAAAGGAAATGCCTCTGGCAAGCTGTGCTCTTCACTGTGATTGATGCTACGAGGTAGAAGCTTACAGGTTCTGCAAAATATCTTCTATTGTCATCTCTCCTTTTTTTCTTCTTCTTTGTTAGCTAATAGAATGGTGTAGCAGAGTATACTTCTAAACAATTACAAAATATTTGTAAACTTTTTTAGATACCTATGAGGTTTGCAATTTATAATGACTTCTTTACAGTGACTTGAAAGAGACATCTAAGACCATTAAATGTTTTACATTCAGGAACGAATGCAAAGAGGTTATTTAATAAAAAAAGCAACTATATTAAATCCTCTTCTCTTATCTTCTCCATCTCACCTCCTAACTATAAAACATATCTTCTCCCAGTTTATTCTTTCTTCAAAACAGATTTCAGAGAATAGTGAGGTATCTTCTCTGAGCTAGAGATAAAAAGCTGCCTGCTTCATATTTGGGACTTGCTTTTATATGCTTCATATTTATTTTACTTACCATTTTTGCCAGATGCGGTGTTCCTCACCCTTTTCTTCATAATGATTTTCAATTTTAAATGATAAATTGGATGTCATTCAACTGAAGCAATATCTAAAATCCTGACTGCAGTAAATATAGGAAGGGTCAAAATAATCAAGTTATGTTAGTTTTAGAATTCAGTTTTTAGTGAAAAGCATTAACTTCTGGTCTGGAAGAAAAAAAGCTTTATTTTTCCTTTATAAAATTGAAAAGAAATGGACTCAAATAAAAAATTTAGGGGTTTTTTAGATGTCTCTGTGCCAAATTATCTGATTCCCTAAATGTCAATCAGCAGGTAATGGATGTCAGTTGAGACCATGGGCCTGGAATAGGGTGGTTGACAATTATGTCTACGATTTTTATTATGACAATCCTAAAAATTCACTAATAAACATATTTTTACATAGGAAGACCTGAGAAGTGGGTGTGGAATTTTTACGTAGGTTTTTCTCTGCCTACTCCATCTCTTCTCCCACTGAACTGGGTGAAGATTTTTAAGAGAGTAATAAATGAGATATCTGCAAGATTATCCAGCTTTATAAACCCCATCTTGCCCTTGTTTACAGTCCTGTGCATGACATTACAGATATGGCATTAGTAGAACTTCAGGCAAATATGAGACACAGGGTAGAAAATATTATTTTTTAAATTACCAGTGGCAAAATTCTTTTTCTTCTACTCTTAGTCAAGTAATCCAAATTCCATGCATTCTTGCCAGGTGAACTCTTAAGTCAAGGACTTATTTGGGAATAGTAAGGGTTGGGGGTTTTGTTTGGTATTGATCTTTTATTTCAGAGATGGTTAAATGGACTGATTTTTATACCTGATCAAAGACCTGTTTCTTCTTCTATTGAAGTTAATGGCTATGCTCGTATTGATTTCTTAGAGTGCTGGATATTCTTCCAAATTAATTCTGTGCTAAAATGGGGCAATCTGTTTTCTTCATATAAAGTGAGATTTGTGGTCAGGTCTAGCTCAGTATATGATGTTGAGGACTACGCAGGGCTTCAGCAATCGATGCTAAATAATAAAAAATTAAAAGGGAGAAGCATTCTGTCAATAGCACTCCTGTAACAAAGGGAGTGCTTGTTTTATATTGATTAGGTCCTGTTAAATAATGCATCATGGCTTCACAACCATGTAGGCTCTTGCAGGGTTGTTTATTGCAAGCAGTGGCAGTACAGAAATGCTCTTACTGAGCAAGGAAATCAATACTGTATCCGTAAACACTTGCAAATATAATCCCACGGCTCACCCTCCAATCTGCAGGTCCCCATTAAACCAGAATAGTGTGAAATAAGACTGGATCTTAAATTCTGTATTTCCCTTTCTGCACCCCTCTGGACAGCAATAGGCTGCTGAGGGGCTTCAATTAGAACCCAATCCATAAGGAATGTGTTTGGTATACTTCTACTCAGTTGTCAAGTGTATAAGAGTACAACTCAGCTAAGCCATTCCCAGTATGCCAGATTTTCATATAAAGACATATTTTTGGCAGCTTTAATTAGTTCATATACCAAAAGGTTCTGAGAACTGTTTATTTGTAAATCTACCAAACAATCCCAGTTAAAATCAGGGTATTTTTCAATGTAGTTTATCAACCCTCTCCAAGGAGCTAGCTACTCAACTCTCATTGAATTAAGGTCCCAAAACAGTGAAATCTTTCTATAAATTTTCAAAAGAGATTCTTTAGCATGGCTAAGGAAAATTCCTCTATTCTTTGGAAGAGTGGTGTGAATGCCAGATGACTGAAGGTAAAGGGAGTGGGGAACCAGTGAAATGCACACATTCCATTCACATCATGAACTTCATGTCATTTGGGGTAACACAGCTCTGGTGAGGTCCACTGTGGGTAGGTCTGGCCCTTTCCACTGCAGATTAAGCTAAGGGCAGTACTGCAAAAGAACTGAGTCAAGATGACCTTTCTGTTTAGGGGGTGATTGTACATTTATTTACCATTCATCCCAACCTAAGATCCTTTCAAGTATCACAGTCCAGTCCTTCTGAGCCAAACTCCCACAATTTTGGAGAGCTGTGGTGTTTTTTCCGTCCTGACTTTGGTTATCTTTAATACAATATGACTGGTTCAGTGAATAATACAAAAATATTCTGGTATTTCTTTGTGCATATTAAGTGCAAGACAAAATAAGCTTTCCTTCTGATAATGAGCACTGATAGTTCTTCCTAATATTACCAGAAACAGAGTAACATTTGCAGCACTGGACAGTATTAAGAAATAATAAACAATAAAAAATATACTGTTACATAGCTGATCATTTCAGACAAACACATTACAGTAAATTTTGGTTTATTTTCGTAGACTGGTTCTGTGAGATTGTATCTGCAGAATTTTAGGTTATGATCTTTACTGTACAATACCTTACCTGGATAAAGAATGGGATTTATCTAAATGAATGTTAGGCACTTAAAAGTCAGGTGTGTAGCTGATAGTCTGTATTTCCCTTGTAGTTGATGGAGATATACAGTTTTGTCCATGAGACAGAGACAATGATATAATAAGGTAGAATAACAAGAGTTTTTCATTTATTTGTACCTGACTTTTTTCATTACTTCTTTAGGGAGCCTTGGCAGCTAACCTATATCAGATGACACATTTTACAACATTAGGCTAGCTGAGGGAATCCTATTATATGAAAAATAATGATCAGTAAAGGTGTGAGGAGAGCTGGAGATGGGTGATTTCAAGTTAAAAATAGATGTTATGCAATAATTAGTAACAGTTGGAGACACAAACTAGCACTGAACAGTGCTGGTTCATTAGTATAATTTCGAATTCTTCCAAAAATGAAAGATTATTTTTGAGGTTAACTCTTAGTTCAGAGCCAAATTTCAGTCTGAGAGTTCCAACTCATTTTGCAATGACTCTAAAAGTATTGCTTCAGAGGAAATTGCCTGGCTATTTACTAGACAATACTTCATAGAAAACTGGTGAGTGGGAACTGGAGTCCGGAATACTTTAGTGAGGTCCATTATTTTTTAATACTTATATAAAGGTTTATTGAAAGTCACTGATCTTGTTCCTTAATTTCTAATGGGGTCCTATGACATACATTAAAAAATCAGGGAAACAAAGTGAATTTTACGGTTCTGAGTTGTGTCCTAAATCTTTTTTGGACTAGGTATGCTGGGAACATCTGGCCCTGAGCCTGGTGGAACAGTATCCAGAATAACATCTCAGTGGCCCCAAGCCATGGACAGAGCAAGGGAATGACATCCATCTTCTGACCACATAGACATGCTCTATATTTTCCTCTCTCCCTTAGGAATTTTTCCAGATGGGGTCACTGATATTTAAATTGAGTAACCAGCAGGCCATGGCTGAGTGGGGACTCAGTTTGAAATCTTTTGTATAGCACTTTCATGAACAGATTTTTTACTTTAAGAGTTTCTAAGAAGATATCTTCCTTTAAACTTGGCAATATATTTAATAACCATGGTGCACTGTGTTGTCATGACCAGACCTGTTCACGCTCCTGAGGGAGTTTCTTTAACTCTAGTTTGGCTATTGCCATATCACACACAGAGTACAGAGAAGCTTTGAAACATGGGTAAAGTCTGGAACTGCAATATCACGGATACAATGGATATACAAGAAATCCTGCTTAGGAGAAAAAAAATCTTCCTGCTATTTCACCCAACTCTGGGCTGTTCTCTTATCCAGGCCATCCAAAAGGCAAATGGAGGTTCATGAGAGGGACAACATCTAGTACTGAGTACATACCTCCTCTGAAGTTATTTTTCCATAACCCAACATGTATATCAATGTATATAGCTCAGTACATAACTTTCCGGGAATTCTGCAACTAGTGAATGCACAACTGAAAAATGTTTTTTCTTTTTAATAATAACTTTAGATAAACCTCACTGTGAGTGATATGTTTACTAAAGTCTATGTTAAGGTTTCATATTGCTAAACAATAGGCATTAAAGTATCAGTTACTGGTGTGGTTTTTTGCAAATCAGTGAGCTGATCTCTTGCCTTGGTCCTGCAGCAAAAAACCTTTTTGATAGCTTTTTAAAAAAAAATAAAACCAACTAATTTTGGGATTTCATCTCACAGAAAGAAAATAAAGCAAGTCTTTCATTAAAGCATTCTATAAGAGAAGTGTGTATTGCACATTTATTTCTCAACTCATGGGTGCAAAAATGAAGTGAATTATTCATTTTACAACACAGCCTTCAAATGAAAACATTTCAGCATTCCTTACTGACTAACATCAGTGGATCGTGTGAACCAGAACGCTATGTTTCAATAACCTCATGATTTTTAGGCAGAAAGGATCCTTGAATAATATTTCAGTCTCTGCTTTTCCCTGGAAACTTCCTTACTTTCAGCAGTCCTCCTCTACTTGCCAGCAATGACCTAACTCTAAAATTATTTGCTGTGTTTGAACAGGGAACAAAATTAACTCTTAAGAAAATTGGTGGCCTATACCATCAGCAAAGAGTGAAACAGGGTTCAAACATATGTCCCAACCAGTGCACTAGCAGGGCTTATGGTCTTTGGGAAGTCTCCCTGGCCAGTGCAAAAGCCGCATTTTGTCTAGAGAAGCTACCTTAGCCTCATATTGTTGTTATAATGTCAAGTAAATGGATTTCTTTTCGTATATTTCAAGAAATGTCAGAGCTGTACTTTGTCATTTATTTGCAAGTATAAATTTTCAGGGTGGAAATTGGTCTTACACAAATACAGCACAATGTGATTCTTACAGAAAGATTCTTTAACATGAAAGACAGTAATTTTTATATGTCCCTGCTATATACACTTGCCTAAGTGTTTGTTTTATTAGTACTGGGAAAATAGATCATTTCAGAGGAAATGAAAGAAGGGAATTTCTTGCTGTAATTTGCAGGGCGCATTTCTCAGGCTTGAGAACTACTCAGACATTCAGTCAACATCATCCTCTGAAGCTCTTAGGTTTTGGCAGGTACATTTATCCATAGAACAATACACAAAAAGAAACCCTGATGGCTTGGAAGGGGTCGGTGGAGGTCTCAAGGTTAACTTAAGCCAAAGATCCTGAGGGAAATTATTCTTAATGAAAACTGACACATGCATGCCCCTGACAGCTTTAGAAAAAACAAACATATATTTCACCTGAATCTCAAATATTTAAGCTCTGCAACAAACCCTGAACAAATTTTGCACTGAATAGAGTTAACTGCCAAGGAAAAATTAATTCACACACTTTTTATTTCTACTGCTCTGGTACCCAATGGAACTCTTTTACATTTATCTGACCCCATGCAATACCTTTCTTTCAAAACCATTACATTTAATAAATTTTCATAAGGAACAATTTGGAGGGTTGCCCAGTCATTGTCTAAAAGAAGTAAGAACAGAACTTTTAATAGAACATGTGCATATACAACCCCCACATTGTGTATGAATGCAAGAGCGAACATGCTTTAGAAGCAGTAAAAGCTATGTCTGCCTAATGAGCTCCAAATGGCATTTCTTGCTGTCATGGCTTAACCCAATCCTTCAACTGAGCCCCAGGCAGCTGCTCTCTCACTCCCCATGCCATTGGAACGGGGAGAATTGGAAGAGTAAAAGTAAGAAAACTTGTGGGTAGGGATAGGGACAGTTCAATCAACAGGTAAAGCAAAAGCTGATAACACCAGAAAAGTAAAACAAGGAATTCATTCACCACTTCCCCATGGGCTGGCAGGTGTTCAGCCATCTCCAGGGCTGTTATGTAACAGTGACTCGGGAAGACAAATGTCATCACTCAAAACATCTCTCCCTTCCCTTTTCTTCCCCCAGATTTACTGCTAAGCAAGAGGCCATATTTTAATAGAAATAGCCCAGTTTGGGCTATTTCTTTAGTCAGTTGGGGACAGATGCCCCAGCTGTGTCCCTTTCCAGCTGTCTTCAGCCTGGCGGGGTGGGATGAGAAGCAGAGAAGGCCTTGATGCTGTGTAAGCACTTCTTCAGTGGGAACTAAACCATCCCTTGTTATCAACATGATTTTTGTCAAAATCCAGAACACAGACCCATACCAGGTACTGTGAAGAAAACTAAATTCCAGTCACAACCAGCATATTCTGTACCAAACCATTTAAATCATGCTCAGGTCTCACACTGTCCAATACATCAACATTAGCCATCATCTTCCTTTCCATTTTCTGATGTAGAACACAGACATAATTCCATTAGCAGATGGACTACTCCTATGAAATGTCTGTAAAATGTCCATTGAGTTCATTTATTCCGTGACCTTGGGCTCCATTTCTGAAGGTGATCACTCAGGACAGGGGAGGTTATGTAGAGTTACTGTGCACCAAGGGCAATTCAAGTTGAGTCACTGCTGTATTTGTACTGCTTCTTGTAAGGCTTCTCCTCCATTTGTTCAGGCAATTCCTGCCATGGTTATTCCTAAACGTGCAACTCCAATCCCAGGCTACAGCCATTTAAATATAGTTCTATTATAATTTCTACCCTACATTATTTTGGCACAGACCATAGGGTTTGACACTGGAATGAACCCTTCCCTTCAGAGGTACAACAGCTGTGGCAGCCGCTGACACAGACATTTTGAGATATACCTACTCCAATGTGGGCTTATCCATGGCCACCAATGCTTTGGGGTGCCCTGCTTCCACATGGACTCAACCACAGGCCCCAGTCCCTTTGGCTCATTCACACTGCAGCTCCAGTCTGTCCAGAGCAGGAGGACAGAAGGAGCAGCCATGCTGTGGCCATGTGCCAGCCCAGGCACATCGCCATTGCTGTTATCAAAATGTTCCCAGGCACAGGAGAGTAAGATGATAAGCAGTACAACAAACACTACAGCAAGCAGTGAGAGCAGAAAGCAGTCACTAAAATGTATTAGTTTCTACTACACACTGGGACAAGCAAGTCCCATGGCAAGAACAAAAGCTTCTCAATTCATGGCTAAACAGCAATTACAGCTATAAATTCCACTTAGCATATTCCAATCAAATCTCTCATTACCTTGAATGTTTCTAGTCTCACACCGGGTGCCAGAGGACTGTTGAGGTTTAACATCAGCTGACAACTAAGCACCACACAGCTGCTCACTCTCTTTCCCCAGTGCATGGGGGAGTTAATCGGAAGAATAAAAGTGAGAAATCTTATGGGTTGACATAAAGACATTTTAACTGGTAAAGCAAAACCTGTGAATGCAATCAAGACAAAGAACACATTCCCTTCTTCTCATTGGCCAGCAGGTGTTTAGCCATCACCAGGAAAGCAGGGCTCCCATCATGTGCAATGGTGACTTAAAAAGGCAAACATTTCAAACCATGCTCCTCTTCCTTCTTCCTCCAGATGCTACTGCTGGGCAGGATGCCATAAGGTGTGGAACACTCCTTTGGTCAGTTGGGGTCAACTGTCCCAGCTGTGTTCCCTCCCAGATGCTTGTGAACCCCCAGGCTCCTTGCTGGTGGGGTGTGGTGAGACACTAAAAGTCCTGACTTTGTGTAACTCAGTAGTAGAGTAGCTCATGCTCATTATGTAGCTGAGCACCAACCAAAACATCGCTGTCTTGTCAACAGTATTTTCAGAACATACTAACTGCTGTGAAGAAAATTTGCTTTATCTACCCAAATTTATCCTACTCATGTCCCAGTTTAGTGCCCACACTTGCACAGTCAAATTTCCCTATGAAGTCGATGGGCTTTATGCATGTATAAAACAAAAATTATAAATGTAACTACAGGTGCATGTGTATTAAAGTATGGTGTCCACTGCAGAAGTATTTACTGTGACAAGAGGAACAACATGGAGTTTTAGAGATACTATACAAAGAGTTTTTGGGTGTATGCTCTCACTGAACATAAACTGGCACTGCTCTTACAAGTTTCTTAATGAGAAGTCTTTGTCTCCTATAACTAAGTTTAGTCTTTACTATAAAAACAGATAAGCTAAGACAGGAAGGAGCTTGAGAAAGGCATATATGTCTTTCAGTAGGTTGCTATGACAGAAATTACTCACTAATTAAAAGAGGTTGAGTGCTTCAGGGATGTTACAATTCAGCCCAGACCTTAAGAGATCAGATAGGCTTATGAGATGCCTATCAGATTGCTCAATATGCCATTACAGATCTCAGACACATTAAGCAAACATGCTACTGATTAAAGCAAATGGCAGTCAGATGGCACATTGTCATAGAGCAGGCAAGAACTGTTGAGTGTGATGTCTGATAGGAGTTACACGGGTTTGTACCAGTTGAGATTCTGCTTGTAATCAGCATGGTGCTGGTGACTGACAGCAGCATCTTAAATGGCTGGGAGCTGCACCGTGTTTGCTCAGCCCAGCCTGGGTTAAAAGGGAACACTGTTAATGTTTGCATCACAAGCATGCCCAGAGACCACTAATGTCAGGAGTCCATTTTGCTGCCCTATTGAAGACTTTATTTTTTCCACAGACTTAAGAAGGGTGTAAGAAAAGCAAATTATTGTCTGCAATTGAATCACAAGTGGAAGCTGAGAGAGTTTAAATCTTTCTACATCTGACTACAGGAGATTGGATTCTTTCTCACTAGAAAAATAAAGAACTACTAGAGTAACTTATCGACTCCTTATTTAAGAGTGCCATGTAGCAAACGTAGCTAAGGAAGGAAGAACAAAAACTGTAGGAAACTAATGACTAAGAGAAAGGATAAGAGAGAACAGCCATTTTTCTCTTATAAGGAAAGAATTTTGGATTCCTTGCCTATGATTTTTTTGCATTTGACATAAATTGTCCTTGCCTATGATTACTTGTGAACTAAAATTCACCAGTAGGAGTCCTGAGAATAAAATCCAGGATTACTCATCCTGTATAGATCCTCTAATCACAAAGCTGCATAATCAAATTCTCTTTCAGTTCTGAATTCATTTCCACATAACAACACAAATTAAGATGGAGAGGTAGAGTCCCTCCTTTACCTGTGATGAGCATTGTAACTGCACAGTTGCATTTTTTTCGGAGCTAACCTCAAGTCCTCTTGAGGGGACTTGCATTCCTTTTCTGAATATGGAGAGAGTTGAGTGCTATTCCACAGCATCATTGGAAGGACATATCCTTTCAATTATTGACATGATTCATTTTACTCACAACAGTGCACTGTAGTATACATATGTATGTGACCTATAGTGGATCTCATACTAATTCCAGATGGCACAGAGTAAATTTCTTAAAAATATTACTGCTGCTTGGAATTTCAGACACTGAATACCAAGCCTCTGGAAATGTATATGCATTTGTATAAGTATGTAGAATTTATAGAAGAAGAGATGTTTAAAAGAATGTTGCTAATTCAAATATGTTTGACTTATTTAATCTTATCCTTAAGCTCACTTTATATTCGACACACAACTGTCAGTAATTCCAGCTCAGTTGAGGACACCTTAATCTGCTCTGCTCTGAGGATGTTTGTGGTGAGGATTACACTGCATCCCAGTTCAACAGCCTCTCCTGAAAGTGTGAGCAGGCACTGCCCCTTCACTGCTGCAGCCAAAACTGTTTCCTTGCATGTGGTAGGTGGCTATGGAGCTAACTTTCATCCTGGCCCAAAGCTCTCCCCATGCCCAGTAGGAACTAGATTATCTTTAAGGTCTTTCTACCCAAACCATTATATGATTCTACGAAGTTGTATTTGGCTGTGAAAGTTCTTCCCAGGAAATGGGGACACTGCTGGTAAATGAACTCCATCCAAAAAAATTCGAGGTTTGAAATGCTTTGTTCTAATGGTGGCTTGGCACATTTTTTAAAAAATAATTTTTGAGAAACCATGGAGTGTGTATATGATTGAGGTATTTCAGCTTTGTTTCGGACATAAAGGCTGTTTTCCTTTAAGCTGTGAAATTGGGTGATGCTGTTTGCCATTGTAAATAACTTCTCAAAGCCTTTAAAACTAAATTGACTTCAAAGGTATTTTCATCTTGTCTAAGTAATATAGTCATAGAAAATAGAGCTGGTCAGTTAGGCCACCCTACTTCCTGAAGAAAAAGCTGACTGCACCTCAACTGTTCCTGAGAGTTGTTTGGTAAACCAGTTTATAACAATGTCACAGAGTTCCCACAGCCATTTAAGGTGCTAATGAGGAATTTCTAATTTTAGGTATCTTTATAGTTCAGACAATTGCATATCAAAAATTAAAAGTGATGGCTTAAAAAGAAGTGTTTTGAAAATGGGATGAGTACTCTCAAAAAATTGTAATTTCAGTCTTGGAATGAAAAATATTACATCTGGTTTTGCCACTATCAAAATATCTTTCAGGCTGTAGATCACCCAACTATAAGGAAATAATTTTATTTCTTACTGGATATCAGCTTCAAAAAACTATGGGCAAATGTGGTGCAAGCTGCAAGACAGAGCTAATGGAGGGTGCTCTGCCATTGTTCTGAACACAATATTTTGCTTTTCTCTATTCTGAGGAACCACAAGTTTCTTCAGATGTTATTCATGGATATATAGATGTGAGCATCTTCAGTGAGAAGCCTCTCACCTCTCTGTTATTAGTGAAGAAAGTTGATTGCGTTAGTAAGCCTCTGGTAAACATGGGAAAAGAACCTGTGCAGCTAAATAGATCATCTAGACAAACATATGTCTGTATTTCCTGAATTATACTTTCCATAAAAGATGAATCCTGTTTTATCAAAATTGAAAGAAAATTCTATAGTAATATATAGGATAAAGGAGGAGAAGTCATATTTTTCTACATTCTTATATCATGAGCAGCTGTGAATCATCTACAAATGGCATTACAACATTAAGCATTAGGCATTTTCTTTCTCTTCTCAAAACAGATGAGAAGAGAAAGAAAAGTTTTCCAAGGAACTGAGTAGTAGTAGTGGAAATAATCAAATCTATTTCTTGCTCTAAATCTTCCCTGAAATTTTTCCTAGCATCTTTACCACAATAAAAATCTGACATGTCCTGAGATTTCAGGTTCTCTTTTCACATCAGCTCTTTATAAATGAGAATTAACTTGTTATTAAGTAATTATTTAGCTTTCCAGGTGGAATATCAAACTATTTTAACAAAGGTAAATCTGAATTTTCCCGTTTTTTTAAATTATTATTTTAAGAACAAAAGACACAAATTTCCCAATCATCTCCACTAACAACTTTCTATATAAAAAACCTGAAAAATATTTTTCAGAGATGCTTACAAGAAGCATCTTTCTTCTTCTTTGAAGCTGTAATCACCTATGGGAAAAAAACCTGCAAATCAAACACCCTGAACAAGTCCTTGTCCCCTTGGGTCTCTTCTTTTATTTTGTTAGATGTTTTTTTCTTTCTCCTGCATTTGCTGTTTAAATTATACCTTTCATTTAAAGTATATGAAAAGCAGAGAAAGTCAATGGTGTTGCTGGCAGTAGATTACAGACCTATATTAGAGAAAACAACTGAAATAATTTAGTCTGTATTAGACAGGAGAGGAAAGAGAGAGGTGTACACTGTCTCCTTACCCTTTTTCTACAAGTACTTTATGTTCAGATAAGTAGGGATTGAAGATATACACCATTATCTGTTTGGATGTGCTATTACTTTTTCATAAAGACCCTATCTCTATAAAAAGGACAGACATAATTACGAGAGAGTGTGTTGTCGGGGTTGAACCTCTTAAAACCCCGGGAGGAAGAGAAGATATGGACCTCTGTGAATTCTCTTTTTAGTTTCTGTGTTCAGTTTTCTCTTTCATGCTAGGCTTCAGCTGGTGAAGCCACGGAGCAGAAAATCAGAGAAACAGTAACTAGCAGCCAAGTCAGCTGCTAACTCAAGTGAAAATACAAGCCAACTAGCAAGGGCTGAACATTGCAGCAAGAGAGGTAAGTGCCCAACAACCCCATGAGAATACCAATGGGAAACATTTGTTCTTGATTACTAAGCAGATGCTAAGGGATTAATGTGAAAGGGAACATTTAATTAGGAAAAATGCTTTGCAGAACAAGTTAGGACATATAGGTGGATGAAGAAGGAAAAAACAATTCACCTTTAAGGTATTACTTTTATGTACTCTATGCCTGTAATGTTTTAAGTGCATAACTGTATGAGTCTGAAAGAACCAGAGAAATTAAAAATCAAGTTAAGGAAACAAATGCCACTTGAACCTCACCACAAAGGTAAAATAAGGTATAACCTGAGAAAATCCTTATGTATTTTCTATGGGATTGCAAAATATATGTGAAAGAAATAATGGAAATTACACACATATTTGTAGAAAGTGAAATAAGTCTTTATTACAAAAATCTCCCTTGGAGAAGCAATACCTTTGTTGCTGCCTAGCCCAGCAGACTTCTAACACACATCCAGGAAAGTAAGCATTGCTTCTTGTGCCCATTCACAGGGACAGCTCTCAGTGTCACTAACACTGGCCACTCCACAAGGAGCAGGCAGTGTCAGTTGTTTTATTCACAGTAGGCACCATGTACCTGGATTTTGTCACCTGGGCAACAGTGCTCATATTTCTGTTCTGAGGGTACTTCAGAAAGCACTGTCTGCTGCTGTTATAGAGGACTTCCCACTGGACTATCCCCTCCTTCTCTGTTTCACCAACACATGCTGGTTCCTGTAATTCATATATTCTTGTCATATATTATTTCACTCCTCTTGAAACATTTTTCAGAGGTGTAAATCAGTGAATTCTGTTCTACCCCACTTTAAAGCTGAAACAAGGAACTACAGAGCCAGGTCTAATGTCTTTTGGAAGTTTTGGTGATAAGTTCATGCTGAGGTATTGTCTGCTATGAAAAGTCCTAGAAAAACTGTCAGAAAAGAAAACAATATACTCCAACAGAAATAAAATTCTTTAAAAATATTGTACAGTTAAACCTGTCCAGCTCCAATAATAGCTTCTGATGGTGCTTTTTAGCTATCTCAAAGCAGATATTCTCAGTACACAGGACCACTCTGACTCATGTTATTTATCATCATGTTCTGATAAAGTTATAAAGCCATGCTGAAATTGTTTTAGGACTTATTTAAACAAACAATTTGAATTTAGGCTAATATAGAAAACTGCAGAAAGATTCTCATTCTCTATTACAAATAAGAGAATGCTTCCAAGTGTTTTGTTTCTCCAGATGATGCAGAGTTTGGGGGTGAACTTTTCATCTTAGCAACCTACTGCAAGGTGCATCCAATGTCTCCTTACCAGCCACTGAATTAAGGCTTGCAGGATTCAGCAGCTCATGCCTCCCTGCCCTCTTTGTGGCTGCTGCATGCAGCTAATTCCTCCTGGGAAAAGAAGCAGGCTATCAGTTTGTTTACCATCCAGTAAAGATATCTGGCAGTTTCCTTGCACAAAATGAGCTGCTCTCTTGTCAGGAAGGTGTTTGATCCTCTCACAAGCTCTGCCATCTGTTGAATAAATATAGGCATGTGAAAGTTCAAAGTGTTACTGTGCGTAATAACAGGCAGTGGAACAGTGCATAGGATTGACTGGTGGAATTAAGACATATACAGTCCCCAATTATGCCATAGTTACAGTACTGCTAGGAACAAGATAAACTCTTTCCAAAAGTCACCCCCGCAAATTTCGTTATGGCAAAAAATAGAAATCAATATTCTCTGCTGGTTCTCACACGCACTTTATACTTAACCACAAATTTACCTCAGCCCACACCAAATTAATTCACAGGCTGTTTAATTTACTTCAGGACTGGATTGACCTACAAAAATTCCTTAAAAATGCAAAGTTAAATAGAGACTGAATTGCAATGAGTAGGGTGGGATTTTTTAGTTTGTTTCTTAGTCCCAGACAGACTGTGAAATTTTGCACAAACTGTTAGTTGCTGTTTCATGGGTTTGGTTTTCTCTCCATTTCAGAGTACAGACAGAAAACCACATATTATTCTACTGATAAGCAAAGACGTCTCTAACATATATGTAAGTGATTACAAATATTCAAATAAACTTTTTTTATGGTTGATATAAATTTATTCAGTACTATTTCCAGTAGTAAGTGGAGCAATATCATCAATGTTTAATATAGCTTATGAAGGAATTTTCAAAATTCTCCTGTGAGATTATGCCATCGTATTATGAGTTTTTGGCATTCTAGAAAATGCCCATAACTTTGAACTACTAATTCAGGAAGATATTTGAATGCTTGCTTTCTATACTCCAAACTGAGGACATGCAGGAGAGAACTCCCCTGCTGGCCCCAAATCTGTCACCTTCAAGCCATTATGAATTTTTTCTTATTGTATGAAGAGTAGTAACAGACTAAGGTCTGAGATAAAAATTATTATTTATTATGCCTCTTGTAATTAACGATATTATATGCTAATGTGACTTTTATTGTCTTTGTTTTGTAGTTTAGCAAGAATCCTCAGTTTTGGGACACAGTTGTCGAAGAGGTGGTGGCAGTAAGGTCTCAGCCCTAGGAAAGATTGCAGTCTCATTATTAATCAAGAGGAAGCAGGAAAGGGAAAGCTTATTACAAATGAGGTAGAAAAGTAAATCAGGAGATAATTATTAATTGAATTATTATTTTAAGGTGTGGTCACACACTACTACAAATAGGATTTATCTGACAATATAATAATCTGTATGAGTAACACCTAAACAGTTCAACTGATGGAATATTTTAACTAGTGTAGGACTTTCCTCAAGAATTTTACACATATGTATTTTTATAGTTTCTAAATTAGTTGCCTGTATGTCCTCTAGTCTCAAGAGAGAAAGGCACCTCCAAGAGGACATTTCTTTCAAGATCAAAAAATGTGTAGAATAGGAATCATGGATTGCTCTCAGCAGCTGCCAATCTTCTTCCAGTGACTTATGAAGAGCACAAAGGACTTATCTAAATTTATCTAACTGTAGATAAGTTGCAGACAGCCCATTTTGGCTCAGCAGAATCCATCACTTAAATTGCAGCTTATTTTAGTGATCTGATGATTGAAATATCAACGACTACTCTGTTCTCCAATTATTTCCTTGTCAGAGGAAATGGAGACCTGAGGTGTGCTTTAAGGAATAGTTCTGTCATAGCCCACACCTACGATCTCATGATAAAATGTACAAGTTGTGGCCTGTGGAGCTTTATCAGTCATTTGCTAATGGATGAGGAATAGCAAGCAAGAACTACTAACAAATTCAAGAAAGAAAAACTTTACTGCAATATAAATGCAGAACAAGTTTTTGCTTTAGCTCTGTTCATATTTATAAATTCTTTCCTCCAATCTATTCAACACAAATATTTCTGCAGGCACCAGAAATCCTTGGATATCACCTGCATTCTGTCATGCTCTACGTACTCCTCATGAGAAGTTTGTGATCCCAATTTAAACAGTTTGCTAAATGACTTCATCTAGTCACTTCCCACTGCAATTTTTCTGTTTTCTCACCTGCACAGAGGAGGTAGGAGTTATCACTTCTGTAACATGCCTTAAGTTTCTGAGCTAAAAAGTGCCTTTCAATAAGACAACTAACATAAGACAAACACCAAACCCTAATATAAGTCTTTGATCCTCTGGTGTCAGCAGAGTGTCAGGATGAGGCCCATATTTTTGATTCAGGCATAAAATATTGATAGTGGTTGTTTGTTAACATAATTTGGTCAGGCAGGATTTTTTTTCTCCTCTCCTCAGATTAAAAAGCTAATGGACCTTAGAGAAAATTTTATTCCTCTCTGGACTGGCTGCAGTATTCTTCTCTTGGCCAAATTTTATTTGTCTGATGATGAGACACATTTTTAAAAAAAAGATTATGATGTTGATATTCTTGCAGTAAAATCTTGCATGCTGTTAACATTTAAAAAAAGAAGACAAAGAGCTGTGAAAACAAGGTAAGTGTGAACTGAAATATTATAAAATATTAAGCTGTTTTGTCTTCTGTAGCAATTTTTTTATCTGGTTCATACAACTGTCATTGCACAGACGACCATTCCTATATTTTAATTGCCCAGATTGTTCAAAATGGCTTCTTGGTTTGTGGCTATTATTTTGAATCTGCACTTCATTATGCCATACATTTGCATATGTAATTCACTGAGGTACTTATACTGACCCCAGGGAAATGCCCAGTGAACAATCACTGTGACTGAGTTTGAATGAATAATGAAATGCTAATGGAAAAATGTGGGCCCACCTGATAGCAACTGAACCTTGTTCACCATAAAATGGGCTGGATCAAAGGTCCTGTTAAAAATCCTTTCCTATACCATAATCAGAACATATTAAGATTTGAGTATAATTTCATATCGGTAATACAAGTAAATCTCCTAAAACTGCTTTCTTCAAATTTTATCATTTGATTTTTGTTCGCAGGGAATGAGGGTGGTGTACAAATCATTTGGTTTCCTTCTCCTTTTATCTATAGGACACTATCAGGGGAAGTGTAGTGCCACCCTTCCCTTTCCTTATTTCTCCAAGATTTGTGAGCTGATAATAATTCAAAATTACTATATTAAAATTCAGTTTACTCAGGGAGGATGGAATTTAAGCATTTCCCAAGTGAATTTCTGACTGAAATAGCAATGACGGTTATGCACAGCCAATTTTGTAATTGTCAATGGTATATTATTCAGACTTTTGCATTGCTTTAGAAAAAATAAATAATATATCTGCACACTCTATTGCAACTAGCCTGTTGGTTTATACATATGAGCTTCCTCTTCTCCCACCCTAAGCTTGCCTCAGTGCCATGCCTGGTTCCACACAGCTGCATTATCTGAGAGCTGTGGCCAAGCTCATGAGTCCTGCTGTGGGGTTGTGTCCTACACCTGAGTGCACCAGTGTGACAGCATGGCTCACGTCTTCACACCTCCCAGGTGTTGCCTTACAAGCACAGGAGCAAAAAAATCTCTTCCCACCAACAAAAATGACCCTTCAGTAAGCAAAGCAGGAAGGAGATTTGTGCTATAGCTGCCCTTACCTCATTCCACTCTATCCCCCACAGATCGTGTTTATGGGTGCCAATCCTCCCACTTTGGTGGGAATCCTGAGAAGGTGACTATTGAAATATTGTTGCTTTGTGTGATAGGAAAAAGCTCTGGAATTGCATAACATGAGACCAAAAACTTTTCAGGATGTTTACAAAGAGGTAAGGACAGGAATACACCTTTTTCTGAAGGGAAATTAACTAATATAAAAAACCATGAAGCACAAGGGAATTTGCTGCATGTGAGAGTTACAGGCATAAAACAAGGATTGGAATGGCACAGGTGAGCACCAGATGGGGAAGGATTTGAAGGAAGGACTTTAGTTTAGCGCATACCAGACACTTTTCTCAGCAGTCTCCCTCTGAGGCCAGGCAGGAGAGGGACTGTAATGGGACAAGCAGCCCTACAAGACCCAGGGTCGGTCAAAGTGACCTGCCATGAAAGGAGTTGGAAAGATATCTGCTGCTTAGTAGCTCTTATTTGTCTTTGCCATATGTTACTTAGGTTGTATTTTCTTTAACTAAGTAGCAGCTCAGCGAGCATCTGAAAGCCCAGGAACTCTTGAGACAAAGCTAAACTCTGCCCTTTCTCCTCTCCTGACCCACTGAGATGTGAACTGCTGAGCCTCTCTTCCCTCTGCACAGACACCTCCAGCACTTCAGGCAAGGCAAAATTCAATAGTCAATTTACAGGGGAGAGGATAAAAGTGTCACTGAGCCCCACAATGGGCTTTCACCCCTCTGGAAGTTGTGTTTGGTCAATTCAAAATATTCACAGCATCACTTTAACTACTGTGCCACAGTTGTGTATGAGCCAGAGTTTATAAATATATTGTCCTTTAGGTTAAAAGATTGATGTTTTCTATGAACATTATTTAAAAAATAAAATTATGTCAATATTTTTTTTTCTAACAATTTAGTGTAAAATCTTCATTCCCAAACAACCAGGTCATGAGTGAAGAATATTTCTGATTCCATATAATTCAATATTTCTTCCAAAGTCTGTCAAAGATGCATTATTATGTCATTCTGATGTCTTTTCCAGAAAGTAGAAAAGCACAGTAGTCTAAACTTATCCTGAATATTATCATATTTTACATATAACATGTACCATACAGTTTCAGTCACTGACTGCTTGTGGTGATTCCTATGAGTCATTTTTCTTCACAAGAGTTAAACAGGCTGTAGCAACTAAATTGGTCATCCAATGATCTCTGGGAGGTGTTTTCATTATTCACAAAACTCAGGGAATACAAGACCAAAATCAAGCAGCTGTTTTTGACTAAGTGTAATTTAGGCATTGAATAACAATAGTGTAATCTGTTTTACAAAAAAAAAAATTCTTCACTAAAAGTGTGAATTTCTGTTGTACCTAAGGCATCTGTCTAAATACGAGGACTAGCACATTTCTGACCAAGGTAATTTCCTTTTTGTAGGAAGTGGTATCAAACCCAGAGTCAGTCTTCAGTGTGCTCTAGACTTTGTGTCTTCCCTCATTATTACAGTTAATAATCAAACACCTCATGAACTGCTGTAAATGTCCCCTTAACATAGGATTTATTGTGCCCTAACTGCCTTTTCCTGAACTTAAGCTTCTTGAATTTACTCCTTACCTGTAAATGGTTCTTCTATTACCCTACAAATAGTTGTAAATGTCGAAGATGTCATTAGTCATAATCTGAGTAATTCTGAATTATCCCAGTGAATTTAGATTGTTAGGGCCTTGCCCAAATATCTTCTGATTGGTCAATGTACTTCTGGCTGCTCTTGTGTTCAGCTGCATACGTAACATTTTTGTCAGTAATTTGTAACCCTCTGTGGTTGTCTTTGAGTTATTTGCAGATCTTGGCTGACCCTGCCTGCTAAGGCATCAAACAACCATTCATTTGACTGTCCACTAGAGACTGGCCAATTGTTTTTATTTGTTTGTTTGTGTTTCTTGTGTTTGTGTTTGGTTGGTTTTTTGGTTGTTATGTTTTGGCTTTTTTTTTTTTTTGTTCTTTAATCAAAACTAGGCTACTCTGCACTTTCTTTGTATGCTGGGACAGTTGGTGTAAAGATTATTCCTTTGCAAGAGTTAATATTCTCTTCATTTTGCTCAGGCTGTTGTTAGATGTTCCAAATGCAGCAAGTCAAACAATTTCAGCACCTCCTGGTTGTCTGCTTTCTCCCTCTGTAAAATGTTTATATGTCATTACTTTTAATTTATGGATGTTCAGATCCTATAGTGGGAGATTGAATCAGATTATATTAATTTTTCAATTATAATTTTATGCAGGCATTTTATTAACTCAAAGTGCATCTGGAAATCTTGGTAGTAAGTGAGATGTGACTCAAGGCATCCTAGTATTAAGGAAGATATATGACAATATTATTTGATCTACCACAGCAGAATAGTGCAGACCATCAATTATATAGCACTTTTTATATATTAACAATATAATGATAACTTTGGTTTGTTCAATTTTGAGTTTCATTTCTCTCATCTGTGTATTATTGTGTATTGCATTGTGTAAGACAGGTGGTGTGAGAGGTAGTTATTTTTAAGCAATGTCATGTAAGAGCAGGAGTAATTGCTATTATATGCAATAGGAGTCCAGAATGACTGACAAATTAATGCCTTTTCCCCACTTTTCCAGCCACTTGAATTACCTGTGCCTTATGTTCCAAAGGAAGTGAGAGAAGAATATGACCCTCCCTTAAATCATGAAAATAAAAGTACTCAAAGAGTAATTCTACTAGAATGACAGGATTTTTGCTTCCAAGCTAAATGAAATGTGTGATCTGTTGCCTAAGATCTGATTACAAAACGTGGTTCTCTGTTAACACCTATCTACATACAAACCATATTAAGTTTAACCCAGTTTTCTCTCTGGGACAAAGAACAAATTATAAAAGCACACTGTTGCATAACAAATACATCATGTTCTCTAAAAGCTGCAAGCCTCCAATGCAAGCTAGGAAGAGTGCCATGTAATATTTTCTCTGGAAGAGTAACAGCATTAAGCATCCTTGATCTTCCTAATTTTAAAATATATATGACAAAGCCCCCACAGATATAAAATAGCTACAACATCACATGAGATGTGTACAGACACACTTATCACTTTAAATNAATTTCCAGCCACGTAGCTGAAAAAAAACTTGCAGGCGTGAAATTCAGAGTCTTGAGAAATAGAATCAGTAAATAGAAAAGAATATGAAATCTAATAGTTTTTAAAAATTCATCCTTTAAAATCACACTTCAGGAACTCATCCTTACCTGCAGTACCTTAGAAGCCTGACTCACAGCACAGGATTTATAAACTTATGCCAGGGTATTATAGACAGAAAATAACAAACAGTCTCGATTTTATTGTAGCTGAAGAACACAGAGAAAACTTTAAGCAAACCACCTAGTAAAAGACAATGATGTAGGAAAGTTGGCACAAGTTTGCAACTGTTTTGATCTGGAACAGTGTTGAGATCTATTTCCCGAAATCTTTCTCAATGCAGTACATGGAAAGGGTGAGGGGGATTCACAGCCCGAGCCAATCAAGAACCCGAGGCAGGAGCTGCCTGGATGGAGGTGACAGAACTGCTGAAGAGAACGTGCACGGCTTCTCCCCTCATGGAGTTTAAACAATCCATCCCATGGTGCAAGAAAATCTTGCCATGTGCTTCCAAATTCTATTTTAGTGGGTCAGAATCTATCTTTCAAGAAAACGACCAGGCTACACTTTTTTGCTTTGGAAAAATGTCACCAGAATTTCTGGAGTGGAAAATCATTTCTGTCCAAATTCCCGTTGAATTCCTTTGGCAATAAAACACATGAAGAAAGTTTCACAGACCATGAAATACATATACCCACAATTTAAGATTATTATACAGTTTAGAACTGCTAAAATGCTAACTTGCTGTTTCACTGAAATATCAAAAGTGCGGACCATTTCCTGTAGAAATGGTTTAAGTCCCAGGAAAACTCAAAAATGAAAATAATCATCAACTGAAGCTTTCATTTTCTCCTTTATGCTGTCTTTTGCTTTTCACTTGTCACCATTTTTCTAAATCAAGTCAGTTTTCCCAGATACTACAATGTTTTTAATCATAAATTTTTCAATACTTGTACATTTTTTTCATAAACCAATGTATACCTTGACATATGTAAGGATAAACCTCAGGGTCTTGGTTGAAATTTTGTGTATTTCCAGACTCATTCTGTCCCTTTACAAATATTTTCATATTTTGTTGGTTTTTAAATTATAAATATGACACGCAAGCATTTAAAGAGAAAATAATGTTAAAATACCTGTGTACCCTTTATAAGGTAAGGGCATCCACAGTCTGGTTTTTTTGTTGTTTTTTTTAAACAAATGGTTTAGGGTGATTATTTCCTGAGAATTAATTGGATCTTTTTTCCCAAGTTTTATTTTTGTTGCCTCTTGTTGATCACTGTGCACTGCAAACACGAGTGTGGTCTATATTACCTACATCCTTGGGTATTTTGCAGACAGCAATAAGATCTCCCCTTAGCTCACTTAGCCTTCCTCTCTGAAGACTGAGCAGATCGATTTCCCCTCTCATCCAAAGGCCTCTGTCTCCCAACCATCTCTTGGGTCTTCAGCATTCTTGCTGTGGAAATAGCTGGATGCTTCATGCCACGTTTCTTCCATAGAAGCTGTTCAAACTCTGAGCATAGAAGTGTTTCCTGCACCTCTAGTACACCTTTCCTATGAATGTCTCCATTTAGAAAACAGTTTTTATGAAAGAACTGACACTGCTTGACTTCTGCACTGGGGGAAGGATTTTCTTTGCTGGAATCCCTTCTCCATAATTTCTTTCATTGAAACTGGAATGTCTTTAGGACCAGATGTAAAAGTTCTGAAATAAAAAGGTAATAAGAAATTCATTGAGACTCTTTCTCAGCCCAGAGAAGATAAAACTCTTCTTAAGCAGCAAGAAACAGGGAGCCCTTTTTGTAAAAATACTGCATAGTACGGAATTCTAACTCCACCTGTAACAGCCACTGTAAATTCTATCTGCTGCTAGGCTGACTCTCTTGGTCTTCTAGAACCTTCTTTGCATTGTGCCTACCTTAGATAAGTTTGTTGACTATGTTTTCATAAAGAATTTAATTAAATTTTTTGTTTATTCAATTTTTTTCCTTTATGTCATCCACATACTGCTATTATTCTACTCATCAGGGAATCATAAAGCCATAACCTCCCATCTTATTAACAATAGAACTAGTAATTGTTAATATAGAACACTGACAGGCATAATTACACAACAAATAAGTTCACATTCTAATCCCTTAACACATAATTTATCTTACTCATTTACTAATCCCCATTTCACAACACAACTTACACATTCTTTTATTAGTGAGTTATTTGGACATGAACATTTTGGTTATTCCCTTAAACAGATACCTGGCATTTCATAAGCCTTACATATCCTTTTCAACATCCATGACAAGTCTGATTATAGAGTCTTTTACTAGGATATCACTCTTGCCAGGCTGCATTTGGGGTGTGGGATTTAGTCCATTAATCAAGCACCCATAATAGCAGTACTGACAGTACCAGAGCAGAGAAAGCATAAACATCCTAATCACTCCCTGAATTATTTAAGAGCAGGAATAGGTAAGCACAATGGGAGATCTCCAAAACTAATTTTTGCCTTTTATTAAACTTCTCTCATTTTTCACCACTTTTGAATAGTTGCTCCAAATAATGCACCAGAAATTGTTCCAGAACTTGTACTGGAACAAAGAAGACAAGTAGGAACTCGAGGAATTCAAGGTTAAGCCCAAGGCAAAGATTACAGCAGAAACTTTGTTTTCCATTTACCTTTCAGCTCCATCTCAGCTGAATCAGATGGAACAACCAAGGCAATCATCTACTTTACAGATTTAATAATATGAAGGAATCTAGCTTACTCTGCTGTGAAAATAAATTTTTCCACAGCTGATCCAACAGAAGATATTTCATGGAGGGAAGGTTTTGAGGACTGGAGGAAAAAAAGAATTTCTTTTTTCAAAGTGTGACATTAACTCTTTATACTATGAAAAGTAAAAGATATAATGAAGCATATATTGCATGGCACTGTGGTTTGTAGCTAGAATATGAAATTTCCCAGTAACTTCTAATGCAGACTGATGTCACCTATTATTGCATGAAAATGTTCTGACTAGGGAAGTTTGGCTGAGTTTTTTGCTTCTTACTTTCCTGACAGCTAAAAAATTTTAATTTCTAGTCTGGAACTCAGTAAAACAAGGTAATTTGTTCTTTCCCTGCACAGAATTCCTACATACACTCACATGTTGTACATGCTGGCTTCATGCCACTTTTCTTAATATTCCCTAGTAAGGAGAATATTAAGGGTGTAACTGAGGAGAGGACACAACCTGCCCCTCTGTGTCCTGACCTCCTCGATGTTTTGGCTATCAGCACTGCCCAGGACTCATCCTTGTATTTAGAAGTAATCCAAGAAAGGCAGCACTAAAGCTGTGCATGTCTACCACCCCCCAGACTTTGTGTCTGGGCTTAAGGCAGGCCACAGGAGGAGAAATAGGTCTGTGGTTCCTGTCTGTGAGTAGATATGAAATATCCAATTTTTGGTTGTGTTTTTGCAAAGGCATTCTGGTTTGGATAATCTTCTAATAATTCTCATTAACTAAGAGAGCTCCAAGAAAACAAAAAAAAAAGACAACCAACCAAACTAGGGCAAGGTATTTGAAATGCACTTCACCATGACCAGCCATATGATTCACGCTAGTAGCTGCATCTTCCATAATTCCAAGGACATAGAATCTAATTTTATCAGGACTGGGCAGAAATAGCATACAGCCATAGCCAAGTCACTGGGTAAAGAAATACTAGCAATGTTAGAAGAACACAACTTATTCTAGGCTCTTGAGTCATGCAAATATATCCATTGGTAAGAAAGCATATAATTTTAACTAAAGATTATATATATGTAGGGAGATATGACTTTAAATTAGTTCTGTGTAATCCAATTCTTCTTTCCTATGGATAGGATGCCAAAAAAGGATTAATTACAGAGAGTGGATCCAAGATTTTCTTCCTAATATTGGTAGACATAGGGATCATAAAAGCTGATACCACCATGGGTCAGCATTAACACTTGCTGAGCTCTAATACAGTCCGTGGATGAAAGCATCTTTTATCTCTCAGTCCTAGTGAGAAACAGTATGAAAGCATAAATCACAGAGGAGATATCCAGAATACCTCCATATGGTCTTAGACTAAGAAAAATACATAGGGAAAAGTGATTTTTTTTAACTTAGGAGTGTTTTTTTAGAACCACCCTGCCAGATTAATAGAGCAGTATTTGAGACAAAACCAGTACAACCAGTATGAATGTGTTATGATTTCAGAATACACAATATTCTTTATTCTTTTTGTCATTGGTAGCAGACACTGTTGCAGTGACAGAATGAATGCTTTGCCAATGAGTCACTGCATTGTCACCTGCATTCCTGCTGCTGGGGCACAGTGGTAGAATATCTGTACTGAAACTGTTGAGATGACTGTCCTGCATGGGTATGAGACTGCACTGAGGAACCTTCATGCATCTATTGAAATGAATATTTGAAGTCTGTGTAATGGCAGTCTCTCAGAATCTCTCTCACAGATTTTTAGGTACACTTTAAGAATGAACGAGTTATTCTCACACACTGCATGATTTCAAATTCCCTCTACATCTCTACTAAACTAAAATGTGCATTCTAATAGGGATTCAACCAAAGTTCGAGATCTCATAACTTCTCCAAATAAGTTAATTAAGCAATTTTTCTGTTGGAAAAGTGTGCTTCATTTCCACTTTTAATTCCTCAGGCTGCTCACCTTTTGCCCTTGTTAAGCGTGACGGTACAAAGGTAAAAGGAGAAGTATTACTCTTTAAGATAGCATCAGCATTGCCAGTCAGAGTACAGGAGGAAATTGTAGCTAGGGAAGAATTTGTAAGTAAAAGTGATTATTAGTCAGACCATGAAATTTAGGTTGCTTTACTTATTTTATTCATCCAGTTCTCAGGTAGACTCAAGAATACAATTTAGCCAATTTTTTGGTTTGCCTTTAACACTTGAACACAATTAATTTCCTATAAAATGATAACAAGTGTTCCTGAGTCCTTCATGTAAATAATGTAAAAAAAACCCAGCATTTAGTTTTCTATTTTTAAGCAAACTGGAAAATGACTGCACATACTGTTTTTTTCTGGCATATGTGACAGTTTTGAATCTGTTCTTTTTTTTTTTTTCCCAAGATATTTAATAACTTTTTCATATAATGATTTAAAGACAAAGTTTATAACATGGTGTCAATTTTTAACTCTTTTTCATTTTGATAACCTTAGCAGCTTTTTCAAACTCAACTTGGAATGGAATTGAGACAGAACTTCAGAAATGTGATCAACTCACACACCATTGCTTTGACATAGCTGGAAGACTTCTAAACTAATCCCTGGTTAAGGCTTTCATATACTCTGCTTGTTTGTACAGATAAAATTAATGAACAGTTCTAGCACAACTGGGATCAGAAGTAGAACAATTGTCTGCATTACCAATTTGACTCTCACTTTTCAGTGTAATATTTTTTCAATTGAATTTTGAAGAGACGTCTCATCAGATTTACAAAACAAGTTCCTGGAGGTGGTGATGTGTGATGATGTGACACCACATGTTTCTGCAAATCCCTGAATTATACAGTAAATGAGCACAGTTGTATCTGAAAGTAAGGACTTTTAGGACTTTTACAGGGAATGTCTGGCTGCTGTCTTCTTCAGTATTTGCTTTGCTAAGACATGCACAACATGACCTAAAGATTCAAGGAGGAAGTAAAATTAATAACATTTTTAAATGGTTTCTGATTTTTATTTCTCAAACAAAAAGTCAAGTTGCTTGTTCTTTAAACTTCCATCAATTGTCAATGTTTTAGTAAGAGTTTTCCAGGACAGTCAAAAAGGAAACCAGACCAGAACAATGGGTAACGTAAGCATTTATCTCCACTACCGTGCATGCTGATAAGGAAAAGCCAAGTAACTGTTCTCTCTCATCATTTTAATTTTCTGTTTATTACCTCCTGAAGTAATTTGCTCCATTTAACACAGAAAATTAGATATTTTGATCTGTAAATTTCCCCTTGTTCTCATCTTATTATGCCATCTCCTTATTCTTTGTCTTTTACAGAAGAATGAAACATATTTTTAATTGGTAACAATTTTCTTTTAAATATTTTATACCTTTCTGAGCAAAGTTTTTCTGACTCAGGCGCCAATGGAAATTTCCCTACACAAAAGACAGTAAAACTGCTTCCAAGAGAGCATATCTCAAGTTCAACAGATATTTCATGAATTAACAGACACTGGCTTGTTTTAACTCAACCAGAATACAGTTGTCTTCATTTTTAATGAGTTTTGACATATAATAATAATAACCCTAGGTGCCTTAACTTTTAGATTTACAATGTCATATCCTAAACGGACTTGGATCCCAGAGAGTGGATATGCAGCACAACCTGGACAGAGGTCTCTGCAGTGCCACCCAGGCACTGGTTACACTGAAATTCCACGGCTGAAGTGTAAGAAAACATCTCTTCATATTATCCTGAAGGGGCCTTGCTCTCTCAGGTGGTCTCAAACCATATTTTCTTGATAGCCTCAGGTTTGGTTTGAACTAACCAGAGTGCCTGCTGTCTTTCTGCTTTAGTAGTCCAGAGGAAATCTAATATGCCCATCCTTAGAATGTGGGGGCCTAAAGTGCAGTTTGATGGGAGGGGCAAATTTTAGTCCTCTTGAAATACCCTTAAATTCATCATCTCTACACTGAGACATTCAAAGTGTCTACTCTTCTCTTTGAAATCTATGTCAAAGATACCAAAAACACAGTTGTATTTCTTGATCTTTCTTTATATTAAATGTATAGATTATGTTGTTTTTGAAACCAGGTTAATTGCTGTTGCAATGAAAATTATTACTAAACTTCAATAGATTTCATAAGAGTCTTGTCTCTGTGACCATTCAATCTTGAAGCAAACATGGCATAACAAAGAGCTGCTCACCTTTGATGCTAAGTTCCGCTTTCTCAGTCACTCTAAAATCCAGTACAGTGCATAAAAGACATAAGAGATGCTGTTTGAGCATTCAAAGTTCATTTAAGAGAATCAGTGCCAGGATTTCTGGACATCAATTGTTTTTAAAAAGGACCAGGGGCAGTCTAAATAAACCTGAAAGTGCTGCTTTAATCAAAAACACTCAGAATATAAAACTACTGAATGCAGTAGCATCAGATTGGTATTTACCTCATCAAGCAGTGAAAAAAAAAATTAAAAACTATTGAAACTTGTGTCCTGTGTACACATTAAATAATTCTGATTATGCAAGCCTGAGCAGAGATGACAGCATATTATACTTTGGGAGCATTTTATATTTTCAGCTCTAAAATATTAGAGACACTTAAAATAGTTCATGCTGCATGGCTCTGATCCACAGCCAGAGAGTAGATAAGTTTGTAGATCCAAAGGCAGAAATTCTCACAAATTTCTCATCTCAGGACATCCTGTCATCTAACACGGTTGGACTCTGTCTTTCTTCTTTTTGTGACCACTAAGGAAGGTTAAACAGTCATTCATTAAGGTCATGAAGTAATGACACCGTTTAGGCAGACTAAGCTGTTCTGAGGTCCACTGAGAATTACCTTTTAAAATAGCTGTGACCACATTACACATGGGGTAGGCCATAGGAAACTTCTCCACTGAAAAGAAATCCAAATAAGGGTTTCATTAGAAAGCCATAAACTTAACACAGGCAAGCCCAACTAACTCAATAAAACAGCAGGCCATTTAAAACAAATGCATAAGGTTCTTGAGGGAATATGAATTTGCTATGCAGTAAAATTCTAACACTTTTAATGCAGAACGCTTTCTAACATTGAGAGTCACTTTAAAACACACAAAAAGTGTTTCAGGAATACATATTCACCCCATTTGTGCAAAGAAACAATGAAGGGCCTCAAGAAAGACATGGAAAGACAGTGATGTTCCAAGTCAATTTCTGCTTTTGAAGATGTTGATATAAACAATTGCAAAGTTTGCTTGGAGCCCCAGTCTTGCTCACTTTTACTTAATTTCAGTTCATGATGGAAAAAAAAGAACACACAAAGCACGCCGCTCCTGCATAAACTTCCTCTCCTATTATCAGAGGTGCATCTGAAATATTAGACTGTGGGCTGGAGTACTCTTTCAAGCAGTTTCCCACTTTGCTGACTCATTAATTATTAGTGTTCTGCTGGCACAAAAATTTGCTAAGACTTTCTCAGACGTACTGGAGTGCAGTTCAGGGCATGGTGCAAGGCATATACTGTTTATAGCACACAGTGTAGGTGAAGGTGTGAGAAAAGTCTTTACCTGCACAGATGTGAGCAATACCATCTTATTTTGGATGAGAGAATAGCCCTTCATCTGTTTTATTCACCCAGCCACTGATGCCCTCATATACAGACCTGATCTGGCAGGGGTCTCACCACAAATGGATAAACCTGGAATTAGATGTCTTCTGTTAGTGGGGTGCATTCTTTAGGCAAGAAGTCCTGTTGAGAAGCTGTAAGAGTGAAACAGAAAGTCCTCAAAGAAATTACTTTAGGCTTTATAATGTCTCCATACCTCATATGTGAGATGCAACAATGATTCAAAGAAAAAAGCTAAGCAGAGAAAACCTGAAGGAAGCAGCCCCACCTTATTCTTTGGCTAGAGAATGAGCAACTGTTGAAGCAAAGTAAACAGATTGTGCTTGCCCCATCTTGCTGTAATACAGACTGTACTATGCAAATTATCTTTAGGCCCACACACATACACTAATAAGAACACAGGAAATATCATCTAGGACAATCTAATTTACAATTAGCCTAAAATTTTCACAACTTTTAAAGAGTTGCACAGCTAGGAGGTGATGTTGGAATATAAACTCATGTCTGATAACCTGATGTTACTTTTACTCATACATACTATTCTACTTCCAAATTTGCTTTTGAAAGAGTTTATATTTTATAGGCTACATGAGAAAGGTTAGAAAATAAGGGATTTCTTAGCTGCTTGAATCTGGATATTTTGTCTTACTAACTAATACTGTAGTCTGTAAATTGCTTGCAATATGTTAGTTTTCAAAAAATAGTTTGGCAACATTAATATAGACTCACTGAGATTTTTTACCTTTCCCTGTAAATTCACTCACACTCTTAACAATTCTCTGAGGAATTGTTGGGGCACATTTGGCCACCATTAACTCTGGCTGTGAGTTTTATCACCCACTATTCATGCATCACTGGAGCATGGATTTGGGTGCACACAAGGGATCAGGTGCAGCTTGGCAGGGAGTGGTGAGGTGGGTGGAAGGTCTTGCCTACATGGCATGTCGGAAATGATGTAATTTTGGGTGTGTGAAATTTGCTAAATAGGTTTACTCCAGCATTAACGTAGTACTCAAGTGCCTAAATGACAATTTAAACACATAGATTCAGGACACTTATAAGAAAACACCTCACTTAATCTCTTAAGGTGCCTCAAATGGCAAAGGTACTATTTTTGATCTCAGGATAAATTCTGGGCTTTTAGACTGAAGGGGAGGCACAGAGGAAGTTAATCTCAATGCCATGCAGCAAGAGAGATACCTCAGAGATAATGCCAAATGCCTCATGCCAAAGTAACAAACTAGGACACACAAATTAGAAATAGATGAATGAATAGTCTTTCTCTTTCATGGTGGTGTTCTCATTCTCTGGTGTCCATTTTCTGGCAGGAAGTTTGAGAGACATTTTTCTTACACATTTGGCTCAAATATTCTTCCTCTAACTTTCATTCCAGGTCTCGAATGAACTTCCTCTAATTTCCACAGATCTTTGTACATCTGGAGCACAAGAAGCTGAATGTCTAATATCTAGTGTTAGCTTAGTGGGAAAAACCATTTATCCCATCATCAGGTAATCATCATAAAATAAATACTCTTTTATGAGGGAAAAAACCCTCAGTAACTACATGCAGAAATCAAAATACACAGGGCCCAAATGAAAACATTGCTCTGGACCACTCTACAGTTAAAAGAGATGATGGAAAGATAATTATGTGGGAGAGGAATGTTTCTTTGTAGAAGTAGATTTGGTGGACTAAGTTCAATAACCTAAAATTAGGACATGGCTACAGCTGGAGGAGAAAGAATATGAAAATTATATTAAGGACAAAATTAGAGTATTCAAAGGCACTGTGTTTCCACAGGAAGACTATTTATTCAGAGTGCAAGTAAGAAAAATAGTCAATGAATCTGTAATCTCAGTGAATGGAATGGAAACTACCATGGAGGGATTTTGGATACATGAAAAAGGAACAAATTATTGCTGGACTTTGTGATTAAAAGAGAGGGAGAAGTGCTCAAGCTTTATAACCAAGAAACTACAGAAACATGTGTTGAGTTGTTTTGAGGAGCCCTTAGGTCAGATGGCATATTCAGAGGGAAGGAAGAAGGGAAATGATCTGTCTTGTGCTGCAGACGAGTTACCAATAGACTTCAGTGACAAATGTGTCCTTGTGTGTTCAGCTGCAGTGAGATTTTTGCTATTATTTGACACTGCAGAGTAATACACACATTCCATCCTCATACATTTACACAACATATATGTGTGTACACACCCAACAATGTATATGTACAAACACAGGTACACATACATGGGGATATATATATATATAACCCACATAAACATAATGTGCTCTGGAAGATTTTTTAAAATATAGTTTAGAATAATTTTCATCCATATATATTCTATCTTCTACACACATTATCATTATTGATTTTTGAAATCTGCGTAGAAACATTTAATTCAGATATTTTGGTTCATTTCTTAGTAGGCTAATGACATTTGTTCTAGTCCCCATTTGATTTATATCTCCTTGCTTTTGTATAATTTTTCACATATAAAATATGTATTTCAGCAACAATAATTAACTGATTCAGAATGTTCAATTGTAAAACTAAGAGGAATTCTTGATGTCCAGGAATGTCTGAATATGCCACTCGACTTTGCTTTCACCTTCAGTGAAAGAATATTCTCAGTAATTATTTCCCTGGTATGGTTTTTGAAAGAGTTTTGTTCAATTTAAGCTAGTTGTTTTTATGCTGAAGATATTTGTCAGTAACCACAATTAAAACAATAAAATAAATTAAGAAATTAAGAAAATATTCTCAACTATACCAGAGTCTGAGACAACTGTTCTTGGTGAAGTGTATGAACTGAAAAAAATCAGACCACTATTATTATCTATCACACTGAGACAAAGCTGGATTTGGGAACTCTACAGTGTTTATAGGTGGGAAGAGGTGGAACACTGGATAAATCAAATCCTACAATTTATGTGATGCAGTGGACTTCGGTAAATTGCAAATTTATCTGTAGTGTTACGTGGAGTCGTGATGCCACTAGATGTAGAGGGCCTTGCTCTGTGGCCATGTCTCCAGGGTGGACTTCTGTGCAGACCACCACACATGGCAGAGAATGTCCTCCTGTGGAACATCCATGCATTCCTGTCACATGTCACCAGTTTTCTGCTGACATGGCATCGTATGTAGCCATGTGATATGGGAATTTCCCATATCCCACAGTGATTTGGGAAAATTACCCCTCACTGCCACAAGTGAAACTATCCACTTTGATAAGCACTCCCCCTGCATGAATGAGGGATCCACAGAACAGCCTTATATTGTATACAATAAAAACCAAAAAACCCCCAACACAACCCCCTTTTTTTTGTTTTTGTCTGCGTGTTGTGATACAAAAATAAAAACCCTATTAAGATTGTACCCCTTACCTAAGAAAAAATCATTTGAGGGAGTAAAAAGCATGTCTGTGACTAGTAAAGGAAAATTAGACTTTTGATCAGGTTTTTAACTGGAGTTTAAATAGAATCAATAGTTTTTCAGAAAAGAATGGCTTTTCAACAGAAGAGGACTTCCCCTTGCACTGTTTTGTATCTAGTGGAATGCTCACATTGTTTCTATTCTTATGTTAATTGTTAGGAGAAAACCTGTTTGTATTTTCACTGCTGTAACTGGAATGTCTTGTTCTTCTGTAAGAACTCCTCAGGATTGTTTGCTTGGCAGACTCGGGCTTTTCAACTAATGCACAAGTAAGATAAGAATAATCAACTTAAATATTTACATTGGAAGTTTCCAATGGTTAGTTCCAATTTACAGTTTTCCAAGGGGCTGGAAAAGACACTATGTGGCAGACTGAAGTGTGTCTTGAAAGTCTTTCAGTTAGTGTTCCTATTCAAATTGTGATACTGAGAAGCCTTTTAGTACTTAATGACACACCCCAAAAGTCAGGCAGACTTGTGGATCTCTATCTGCTGCTAAAAAAATAGCACTGGTGAGTTCAGAAGTGCTGGCAGCTCAGTGCAGCACATCCCTCTCCATTTCTATATTATTTTATTCCTGGGAATGTTATTACCCACATATACTATATCTTCCTCATGAACACTTTAAATGAGTTCAGTAGCAGCAGACTTCACACCAAGCACATTCAGAATTACAAACTGCTTAAACTTAGACTAAAAAAAACTAAAGGTGCCTTATTTTTTGCAATTTTGCTATTAAAAGAGAGATCATGGCACAGACACTTTATGCCAACATCCAAATACCCCAAGTGTGAAGAAACCAGCTTGCAGAGACACAGGCAATGAGTGCGTGGCACCTAGGCATCTGGA
>VZTB01005000.1:48269-72346 GCA_013397245.1 Thryothorus ludovicianus
CTTTGCTGATATATACAGGACATTTTCTCAAGGTAAAAGCTATCAGAAAGGAAAGGAATTTAATTATCAGATAAATAGGCAATGGGCACACTTTGCTTGATGGTGCATTAATGTGTATTTATCGCTAAATGTATTTGAACAGTTTAACCTGGGCACATAACCCATCACTCAGAAGAAGCCTGTTTTAAACTCTACAGTGGAATAATTATATGGCTTTTCTCAGAGTGCTGCTTTTTAATACTCTTGCTCATTCTGACTACAGGAGGGGGCTGACAGTACTCAGCCATTCTTGAGATATTTTTCCATAATTCTCATTGCCAATTTTAAAAAATTTGGAAGAGAATGAAGTAAATGAGGGATAGTGCTTCAGCAGAAATAGATATCTCAAGAATTACCCCAGAAATGGTGTTTGCTTCCATTGAACTCAAACACTTCTATGATTCATTATCTTTAGCACCCTTCAAATGTGCAATTTCAAAGCTACTGTCTGACAGCTATTTTCTCATGTTGTATTTTTGTCTTCTGAGAAATTAAATTTATTCTTGTATACAGCACCTCTTCTCTCATTGCCTTAAAACATGCAATATATAGTCCAATCATTTGAGAGTGAATTAGTCTGTATTCCTGTGAATGCTGCTTGATACGCATTACTCACAAATTACAAAAAATAATACTGTAAGTCAGTTCCAGATTATGCCTTCAAGCAAGAGCCAAATTGACCCATTACAGCAACATTTGAAGAATCTGTAGTGTTCTGACTGAATTCTGAGTTAAATATCCCAGTTTGTAGTGGGTCAGATTGTACCTTGTGAAGGAGCTGTTGGTCAGAGTTTTGTGTGCCAGGATGTCCTCTGGTGAAGTGTCATTAATGTTACTTCTCATAGTTTTACTCTGTTTTTAAATTTTGGTTCTTGTTTAGTTATAATTTTCTTATTGTCTCTTTCTAGACATCACATCTTATTCAAGTTGTTTCTCTGTGGTCCCATAAAAGAGTTTCTTATAATTTCTCTGTTTTCGTATTTAATTTTTTGTTTCCTCAGCAGAGTGAAAGTAAATGAAGAAACTTCCTTTCTATTACCATTTCCACAGAACATTTGACTTATCAGATTGCCTGAATTAATCTTATTAATTTGATGTTCAAATATGATAGTGATAAAGGTTATGAAATAAGCTAGAGAGAATGACAGTACCTAACCAATAATAACAGCAGAAAAATATCTTCTAATTTTAAAAGACAGATATAGAACTAAATATGTCCCTGGTAGAAACTTGTGAGCATTGATATGATGTAACTTGAGAAATCAAACACTGAACATTTGATTCAAAACCTTTGAAGACTTGCTCAATCAATTAAAATGATTACATTTGTTTTGGAAGAACGAGGAGAATATTATGTAAAGTAAGGAGCAAAGCCCAATTTTGAGTGACACCTTTCCATTAAACATCTTCAAAAGAAAATTCTTCAGTTTGAAATAAATTTGTACATTTATTAGACATCATACCCTCCTTACATGGGAAAGACTGCTTACTAGGCTTCTGAAAAAGAATAATGCCAAACTTGTGTAGAGATAAAGACAAAATTATACTGTACTTTTTAATCATTTAAAATGAAAATAGTTTTATGTACAGATGATAAAACCACGCAGTGACCTAAATTTAGCTATTGATGTCTAATACATGTGCAGAAATTTAAAGCAAGAAGCCTGACTATATACAGAAAGTCCAACCAACCAAACAATGAACCAAACACTTTGTTTTCAGGGCCAAAATTTTGTCTGCGGTGCTGTCTATGAATGCAGTGTTGCCTTCACTGAAATCACTGTGGGAGATTCTTTCTCCATGTCAGAAGTTGTGATGCAGAACAGATGCTGAGACATAATATATCCATCCATAAATCCTTAAACTAAGAGCTGTGACCAGTAATACTCTCTGTGCAGGAGTGTGTGCTCATATACAGTTTCCTTACTCAGAGGCCAAATCTGTGTCCCATTTCTGTAACCTTGTGACTGAGAGGTGGAATGCAAACCTGAACTGCTCAGTTCCAAAGGAGCTCTATAGTACCCCTGAAGTCCCTCTTCATAGCTCACTTCTGCCCTTAAGTAGGGAAATCAGGAGAATTCAGCTCCTTTCTAGGGAAGTGGACAGTTGTGCAAGAAATAGAATTATGTGAATTGTTCCTGTTTGAATATAAAACTCTAAAAATTAGGTCTATTCCCTAAGCTCAAATTCCATCATTAAAATAAGTCAGTTGGAACAGGATCCAGTGTATTAATATTAACATGAGAACTCCAGGCCTTCTGTGTTGTATCCATATTCCCAGAGGGGCAGTCTGTACTCGGCACAACTGACAGTTAAATAAAGTTCCTCCTCTCCATTTGCTTCATCTTGTTCAGAAACAGGGAAAATGGCTGATGTATTTAAGGATGAACTTACATAGCTGGATAATGTTGACACTCTTGTCCTAGACTGTGATCTCAGTGTGAAGGACTGTTGAGGAAAAGAGGATCAACACTCATACACAGTTGCATGGGATGACTGATGACAGGTTCACTTTCATCAGAATGGTATTGGCACTCACATGTGAGTTTCTGAAAGTCTAATCTTGTGGCTGTCTTGAAAAAAAGAAAAGCCTTAATATGAAGTTACATGATCAGTATATGGTTTTTGCAATGGGTCCAGGTGAAAATAGTATTTAAAATCCTCTTGGTTTAAGACTTATGCTGCTAAACATTAATGATGGTGATTTAAATGAGTAATCCATTGTGAGAGAGATGGGAAAATAAACAGGAAACTGTTAGAACTCAATGAGATTCCCCTTGAAAAAACTATAAAAGTAATTCTGAGCACATTTTCATTCAAAACAAAAGCAAATGGGAGGCTTTTTCAGGAATTCAGTGTGTGTATGCACATAGGTACTGCTCCAGAAGGTGGGAGAAGTATAGTGCAGGAGGAGAGGCAGAACAGTACAGCATTGTACTGGCCTCTTTCACACAATCAACAGTTTTGCAGCTGCTTGTAAAAAAAATCCATGTGTTAAGCTGTAATACATGTTTGCTCAAATTAGATAGAATCTGTAGTTAGAATCTACAGTGATTGTATGACATAAGGTTTTTCGTTGTTAAAAAAATGTTTGCAAGGATTCTTGAAGTGCACAGCTAAAGATAAAGGGTAGCATTAGCATTAGGGGAGTCTCTTGACATTATTTTTTTCTGTTAGGTTACTGCTTAACACACAACACTCCTAAATCCATCTCTTAAGATAGTTTTATGGGGTATCTCTGAATTTGGCCTATTTTAACTAAATAGTTACCTGTTTCAGTCCTGCTTTAATTTATTCCTTAAAACCAGTCTAACAAATATCTAACAAATATCTGCTAAGTATTAAGTCTTTTACTGACAATACTTTACCTCCTGCACACATCCACAGCATTAATTTGACATAATCATCTAGCCTTGTTCAGAGAAAAAGTTCAGGGATAAAAAACTGCTCTCAGATCATCCAAATAATAATTACAATTTTCTTTGATTTTCAGCACAGTCTCCATTTACCCTAAATCTTTTCTAGAAGAGACTGTTCAATTATCTTGAAATATTCGTGACCATATTTTTCAAACACTAAAAGCAGAGCAGTGCTAACATAAACTTTCCCTTATCTAGGTCTGCTGAGGATGTATGTGATTTCCTGAGCATATCCTGAGCTTGAATCCGCTCACTCACCAGCTGATAAAGTAACCTGGCACTTTTGAAATTAAAATAGCATCATTTAAATAGTTTCCTTTAAAACAAGAATACTAAGATATAAATTTATTTGAGATCTTTTGTTGATTTTTATCTGTGTCAAAAGCAATCCTTGTAGTATTGGGAAATCAGAATAAAAAGAAAATGCTCACACAGAGTCAGAATAATGCATAGATTGAGCTGAAATATCTACTGCTGGGCTAAATGACCAACAGTGAAAGACACAGTAGCTTCATAAAATCCTGTCTAAACATTAAAAGTGGAGAGGAAATGTGGTAAGAAATGTTATAATTGGGAGGAATTAGACAAAAAATTAAGGGAAGTATATATGGAACAAAATATCAGTACGAACTCGTTGCTCATCCTACCCACGCATTGTTGGATTTTGTTATTTTTTTGATGACTATATCATTAAGGTCAAGGGAATACAGTGTATTTGGGTTTAGCTGCTGTATTTGCCATCCAGCATTTTGTGGCAATTCCTACACAGAGGGAGAAAAGAGAGGAAGCATAGTCAGATAACTGTGCTTGTGGAAAATTTCAAATCAAATATGAGTATATATATCTACTTCCACCNTCACTAACATCCTGCAAAGATTCTCATGCTGGCTGCTTGTCCAGCTATGCAGATTATTCAGATATTCATTATCAGCCTTTTCCTACATAGATGGCTGCTGGAGACTCAGACATATCTGCAACCAGGTGTGGGAGGGAATATTGTTATGAAAGCAGTTTAAAGACTAAGACTGCACATTACTACAATATAATGACTGTAACAAAGCAAGGCTCTAGGATGGTGTGGCTACAATTAAAAATCACTCTTCAAACTTCAGCAAGCACAAACATGAGTGCCACATGATGAGCTGCTGCTATTTATGAAGGCATATATTGCATGCAATTTTCCCTTCTTACTTTCAATCTTGCTCATCAGAAGCTCTTATGAGACTGAGCCAAGCAAAACCAGCTGTGGATCTTTTAAATTCAACATATGAGGATAAGTTTAGGAGCACCTAAAATGGAAATTAGCATCTTACCTTTGCAAAGAAGTTAATATGGAAGCTGACATCAGCCTCTTTTAATTTATGTGTCAAATTCCTAGTTAGCCTCTTTGCTCAGGAATAAGTTCTATTTCAAAGTTTGAAGGATCCCTGAAGGATTCATACCTTCTGTTTTTAAGCATTGTTGATGATTTCATGCTAGAATGGAGAGAGACATAATATAACAAATTATATCTGAAATATGAAAATAGGATATAGTTTTGGCTGCACAATAGTATAAACATCACAGCATAAAATATCCTTAATAAAAATTTTGCATGGGTAAATTAAATAAGTATAACAACTCATTAGTACAGACAAGCACATGACAACTGGATTTGTTTTACCTTACTCTGAAAGCTTTGAATCATATTTATATTTGAGGCATATTTTACTTTCTCATATTTACTTAGCATGTTATTTTATACGTCTTAATTTCTTATTTTACTGTTTGGTATATGTGGCATTTCTCAAATTGCAGGACAAAAAGTTCTCTGCTTGAGAGAGTGTGCAATATACATCAAACCCTTCTCTTTAACAAGAGTCTTACTGTAAAAGGAGAGGAAATAGAATTAGAGTGATAGCATTAGACTAAAGTACAAATCACACAGAGATATTATGGGGTAAAAGCAATAAAGATACATAAGTAAAGAATCTAGGATCTCATATATAAAGAATGTGGCTCAGAGTCTCAATGACAAGAAATCTTTTAAGGGAAAAAAACCATTCAAGAGACAGACTTTTATATCTCATAATCAGCAACCTCAGAAGAGGGAGTTTAGAAGACTGGCTGAGAGAAATAGATCGCTTAGTGCAAATAAAAAATTCAGCGGAGGAGAGGCACTGATTGTTAGAATATGATTGACACTGGCTCTGGAGACAGATGTCCTCCTGCCCTCCCAGCTGGAAAGGCTGACTGGGTGGAGCTTCTTTAGAAAACTGGCTGCTGCCATTGTACAGCTGAAAGAAGAGTGGACACGCAGAGGTAAATTTTCAAAGCAATGTGTTTATTAACTACCCATTGACAAATAGAGGCAATTGTTAGCGAACCTCCTGCACATCCCTTTGAAAACCTCCCCGGTTTGTCTGAGGTGATATCTCACCATTTATGCCAGAAAAGGTGGCTTCCAAGATAGAGGTGGGCCTTTCTTGACAATGGATAAAATGGGTGATCTCAGGAACCCTTTGCCTTTTTAAAAAGCCGTGTGAGGTCTCCCATATTACAATTCACATTCAATTTAGTTTTTTTCTCTTCTTACAAGATCAAAGAATTTTTTGTTATGTCATCACACATGACAAGGGTAATGAAAGCTTTGAGAAGCTAGAACTGACAGTTTCCAGCATGGCCTCTAATTCTGTGGCTTTTCAGTACTCTCATTTATATGGGAGCAACATGGGGGAAATGGCTAGGAATCCTTCACCTGGAAATCCTTGAACTCTCACCATTGTGAGCTGAGAACAAGCATAACCTCACTGTTATTATGCCTTACACATGTATACTTACAATGAATAGATCATCACTCTTAAGTGTTTCTTCACTATAGCTTTGCAAAGTGCTGGAGCATTTGTGAGCTAGTTATAAATCAAGTAAGCGGAAAGTTTTGAATCCCATGCAAAAATCTCCAGAGTAAACATCACATAACAAAAAGAGGATTAATTCAAATTTTTAAACAATTCCACTAGCACGTTCTTGAAAACATTGCTGTCTGAACATGTCTTGGCTGTCTGTCTGGAAATTAGTAACATCAGATCATGGCTAAATCTCACATGAAACATGACACAAAAATTGATATTATTTATTGTAAGTTTTTTGGTAGGTTTTTTTTTTCCCCATTTTGTTTTTCCCCTTCTCTGTCTTTTGTTCCTGGCAGTCTCTCTAAGGTGTGCAAACAATTATACAAGACCAAGGATAGCAAAACAACACATACAAGGAATGAAGGAGTTATAATTGTTGCTACAGTTAAAATTGTGCATTACAGTGTCACACTTAGTGGAAACAACTCTCTTGTCTCTCTGTGCATTCTTGTTCTCAGTGTCACAGGCAAAAAAAATATGAGGTTATACATTTTCACAGCATCCACCAGCTTAAATGTGATTCAATCAATTACATTTTGGCTGTGGTTTTGAGGTGTGTGTCTAATTCTGCTGATGAGGTTTGTAGTGGCACAGGTGCTACTTGAATTTTTACATGTGCAGTGTTAAATTGTTCTGGGCATATCTCCAGAAAAAATGGTCTTTGTGTTTGTATTGCCTGGAATTGAGCCAGTATGAGGCCATGAATGAGATGCAACTCAGAAAAAGAGACTGGGTATATTGTGCAAGTACAGTAGAAAGAATTCCATTCTCAACTGTGATCAATATTGTGTTGTATGTCAAGTAGGTATATGCATTTCTATTCAAATGCCTACAAATATTTAGAATTCTTTTTCTTTCATGCTGAGATGGGAAATCAAGTATCAAAATACTTGTTTGAAAATAAATGGAACAATTTGGGAATTAGACTGGTAACAAACAGGGAATTTGAGTGCCATGACACTCAACTTTGATTTTAGAATAAAATATTAAATTATTAGATGCTGATATTCTGCAAGCAAAAGCTTTTGTTTTGTCTCAATTTGATATTCCTCTGTGTCCTTCACAGCTGTTGTAACAGAAATACAGTTTCATTGCTTCATGGCTTGTTTTTATCTGCACAAGTAGTGTCAACTTCCCATGATAGATAAATTTCTGGAAATTCTGTGAATGTAACATGTAGGAAATTTGAAACCGTTATGGGAAAAGATCAGTAACAGGAAACCTATAGAGAAGAGGTCTTGGAACAGCTGAAAGCCAACTTTGCTTAACTTTGCTTACTTATAAACATTTTTTTTTAAGGAAAAAAACTAAATCCTAATTTTACATATTTAAAAATTTGATCCAGAAAAATATCAACTTAGGTAAGAAATATGTGAACTCTTTTGAAGGACTGAGTTCAAAAGTTTAGGTTGCTTGCAATAGTATGTTAGTGCACAAAGAATGTAGATTAAAACTTCATTATAAGCCAAACACAACCTGTCTTTTACAAAAGTGACATCCTGGGTAATTTAAAAACATAACAGAGGAACCATGGAAATACAAATGCAGAATTGTATTTTTAAATTAATATCTTGCCTCAGTTAAGTCCTTCAGTGTCACGAGATTTTGTTGTAGTTGATAATTTCATAGCGTTAGGAACATGAAAGATGCTTTTGAGATGGATGGAGCCCTGTTCAGTCATAGACATTAAAAAAAATCCTATTATAACATTGAATGAAGAAATTGTTTCATTGCAGGCTCATAGCTGAAAAGATATTGGGAGTGCTGTTTCTCAACAATCTTAGAAGACACTCATAGGAGAGCAGTTGCAGGGTTCCTAAGGATATTGATGCACACGATAAAATTCATTTACCATATATTGTTGCCTTCTGCAATGTGAATATAAGAAGAATGAAGAGAGAATTTTTGGTTTCTCATGTTTAAGAACTGGGGAATGAACATAACCAGAGTATCTTAATTATCTCTTTCCCAGTTTTCATCCCATTAAGCTGCCTCCAACAACTTTTCCTTGCAAGTTTAAATTTCTTTTACAGAGGTTAAATTGAGAATCATTGAGCAGCCCCCAAGTCCATGTTTTTTAACATCAGTTCCTCTGTGAAAACAGTTTAGCTGCATAATTTGACATAGTCTGAATGTCAGTACAAACATACCACAAATACTGAGTGACTGTTTAATCAAAAAAATGTGGAGTATACTTTGAAAAATTTATTAACAATCTTTCACTCTCGAGTGTTTTTATAAACTGTTTCCCAGTGAAAATGAGATGGTCCCCTAAATTGAAAAGTGATTAATTATACAAACTGTGTGACAGAAATGTTTATCATTATAAAAGAAAACATTTACAGAGTGATTTCAGTAGTTTATAGTAAGGAAAGATAATTAATAGTTTGTTGCTATTCTATGATTTTTCAGCAAGATAATCTGTATGGCTTAGGCCATAGTTTCTATTTTTCAGCTTACCAAATATAAGAAACCTCCACTGGATGGTTTATCTTAAAAGCAGATAACTTTAATGTTTTTCATTATTCAGATGGTAAAGAGGAAAGATCTTTCTGCTCCATAGGAAAGCCTTAACATAGCATATAGTCCTAAAGTAAGAGCTGATACAGCAGAGAGCTTTTACACCACTCTTATCGTGCACTTAATGCACACAGAGTTTGCAGAAAATCCCCCATAATCATGATAAGTGTTGTGAAGAAGGATTTTGTAGAAAATGGCACTGTGCTCTGGAAGTTTCAGAGGGCAGGACTGTCTTAGAAGGGACAAATCCCAGCAAGCAGAGTGCCCTGTGCTCCCAATATCTCAGTGACACAGTTGTCTCCTGGGCAGTCGTAGGTGTCCTTGTCCCTGTGCTGTGGAGCAAACACCTGAGCATCCTTGGTACTGCTGGTCAAAGTAACGATAAAATTCGAGTCCCTGGCCCTTGCACTCCAGGTATTCAGACTCTGGTTAGCACGTTTATTCAGAAGGTAATCTCCATGAGTACCCTTTCTTCAGGAAAATGGGAAGGGGAAACAGCTTTTAGTGAAAAATAATAATGATTTTGTCAATATGTATCTCAGCTCTTATCCATGCTGGCACTACAAACAGGGCAGAAATTAAAGGATGTCCCCTCTCTTCCTTCTCCTCCTCTAGAAATGTCACTGTGCAGTGGGATGTGGTGACATGACTTGATCTCCTGAAAGCAACTGTATTGCTGTCTCATCTTCATTATGCCCTCTTCTGAATTTATTCCACTACGATTTCTGCTTAAACAGATGGAGCTGGCTAAAAGCCTTTTGAAATCTGCCTTACCTGTTCTAACAGGGAACTTAATGAAAGGACCTGCTTACAGGTTCAGGTGCACAGCAACTCTGTGATGGTCACCAAATCTGTGATTTCATGTCCATTTGTTTAAAACAATGGACAAAAAATGGACAAAATTGTCCATTTTATATGTCAGAGAGACAGATCTCTGACAGAACAATAGAAAACTGTCAGTGGTCTGCTTTCAACTAGATGGCTGACTGAAGTGCTGCCAATGTTTTTGCATGCAGAAATGGATAGCAAAACAAGAGTTCAGAAATGAAAATCAAAAAACTTAAGAGATTCAGAAGCTTTCAGTAGAAGGAAGTATTGAAAATATTGAAACTTATTTGAAAGGTGACCAGAAGAAGGTGAAAAAGTGAGTTATGTAACGAACCATATTGAGGAAATAAACTGGGAGCTCTCATTTAGTCTTTACAATAAAGTTATCTGACATAAAAGATCAAGGGGCATTTAATGAAAGGCACCAGATCTAACACTTAATAAATAAAATAGCTTTTCTTTATTACCTTGTAAATATCATTGTAACAAAATGTTACTGAGGCCATAGGCTTAGCAGGATTCCAATGAGAAGTAGATTTCATAAGGGAACATATGCCATAATGCTAGCTGGAAAGGCTTATTTTTGAAGGAAGGTAACCCTTCCACTCCTCATGAATTAAATAAAGCCATTGGAAGAAATTTTCACTTTCTGGTCTGACATGTACTTCTGTTTCAATGGAACAAATTTGTCATGGAATTAGCTGTTCAATCAGTCATCAGGCCAATGTGTCTTGTGAAGTTGTCACCTCTCACATGGGTGATACTGACCTTCAGGTTACACTCAGTAACTAAACTTTGTTTGCTTCTAGTCCAGCGCAAAATGTGGCTTAAGAGAAACAGTTTTCGTGTTATATTTCAATAAATCTAGGGAAGTGCTAGTCTTGCAAGTTACTTTACTCAGATAAGTGTCAGCAACTTTCCCACACTGGGATATGCAAAGCTGTGTGACTTACCTCTTTCCCCTTTCAGAAACATTTTTATTTTCCCAGTGGTTTATTAGTTAAAAAGTACAAAATCCAAACTGAATAATTTTGAGCTAAATAATCAAATTCAGACTTGTTAATAACATATATAAATTATATTGTAATATATGCATATAATTTATATTCTTACAGATATACATATAGATATGTATATACAAATGTGTATTCATTCATATATATGTATATTACATGTGCATGGGAATATATATATCCACTCAAAACTTTATCTTCTCTCCAATTTCCTGCATGCCATTAATAAATACAATGAATTTATGTCATATTTCAACTCCATCAATGTGAAAAATCACCTTATGACATATTGACTATGTAAGCAACTCCTCTGAACACAGGACTGCAGATGCCAAGTGTTGTTTTACAGAGATAGGGTGTGCAACTTTTATTCAGTAATATTTAAAAAAAATAAATCTGTCCCAGAGGAAGAAATTATTTCTCTTGCAAAATCAGCAGTGTCAAGTAACAAATGTTGTGAGGTGACAGTTACATAGCTTATTTGTTATGTGGTTTATTTTGAATACCTGTCTTTTAATTTTTCTATTTCTCTAAGGCAAGTCACTGCATGCTAGCTGAGATGGAAAAACTGGGCTTTTTGGAGCTACAGTCTAAAAATAAACATTTTTTCCCCATTTTTCTGAGTCTTAGTGGTTATAAAAATTCTGTAGATAATCTACAGAATTTGTATAGCCACTAAGACTCAGAAAAAATTTACACACTTATTTAGTCATAAATACATGGATGGAGAGTCCTTGCTTTGAGTTCATTTTGGGTTCAAGCCCTTATTTCCCAGGTGGATGAAATTCAATGAGATCCAAAAGAATAAAAAAAAAAAAAAAAAGTTGCTCTTAAAACAAACAAGTCTCAAGAAGCAAAACAGTTTAACATTTAATCTCTCTTTCAATAGCAAAAACACATGCCCAGAGTGCCTATGCGTCCATTCTAACAACGCAAAGACGTTTTGAAGGATGTTTATTATTCTCAGGAATAAAGAGCAAGAAAAGATGTTATGCTTTCTCACTGCTCAGAGGGACTATGACCAACTGTGATAATGACAATTTGGTTAGATAGGAAGGAAAATGGGAGCAGGAAAGCCTACACATACGGGTAAATACAGTGTGAAACCTCTTTGTGGAGCCCAGCGAGGGGACACTGGATGAGGACACAGCATGGTGGAACAGAGCAGTCTCAGGGTAATGGTGGTGGAGAAGGAGCTGTGAGGCCTGGCAGGGCTGTAGGACTTGTGGGCAGCTGAGAGGCCAAGGAGCCAGGAGGCAGAGGAGCAGGGTTCCTGAGGAACAGGCTTCCTGAGGAGCAGGGTGCTGAGGAGCAGGGTTCCTGAGGAGCAGGGTGCTGAGGAGCAGGGTTCCTGAGGAGCAGGGTTCCTTAGGAACAGGGCTCCATAGGAACAGGGTTCCTGAGGGGCAGGGTTCCTGAGGAGCATGGTGCTGAGGAGTAGGGTTCCCAAGGAACAGGATGCTGAGGAGCAGGATGTTGGTGGGTTGGTTACACTGCAGGAGGATGGTGTTCCCATGTTCCAGCAGAAGGCCAATGAGGCTGGAGCAGGCCTTTGGGGCACAGATTGTTGTCTTTCAACTGCACATAATCAAACACAGCGTGCCATGGTGCCAGATTGGTGCTTGGCGCAGACTGTGGGGACTGATCCCCCATGTCCTGCCCAGGCCCTTGGGGGTGTCCCTGCATGGGCTGGGCTGGGTGTCCTCTGCCCTGTGAATCCCAGGAGAACACGGCTGCTGCTGCAGGAGCTGAGCTCTGGCAGCGGGAGCTGGGCAGGGCTCAAGGCTGCCCTGTGCCCTGCTCTGACGTGTCTCTGTTGCTCTGCTCACCCTCCAGCAGGAGATTGTGGCTTTGGCCCATCTCACAGCCATTCTCCCCTGCTTGGGCAGAGCCTTACGCATCAGATATGGTCTTGGTTGTTGGTTTTTGAGTTTTAGCTTTTTTTATATAGACAAACCTAAATAACTGCTCCATGCATTCTGTTCCCTTTCTGTTTCCTGTTATAAAATATCACTTTGTGAATCATTATGCATTAACTTTTTAAAAATCATCATTCTCTATTTTCTCTGCACCTGCATGCCTCTCTTTCCTCTTAAACTGAAAAAGAAATAAATAAATTGGGCCAAGTTGTCTTCTCCCCTCTCATTTGTGTTTTATCATTTTGAAGAGAATAAATGAATGGCCACGTGGTTTTGCTAGCTTGAATTTAACACATGTGGGCAGTGCAGTGTGTCACTCAACAGCATTACTTCCTTCAAGACCACCCTATAGCTTGATTTTTAATGACCAGGGGTTACTTCAAAAGTTTTCCAAAATTCTGTCTGAGCATAGACAGTCCAGCAAAAAAGCTATATTTTCAAAAGGCTCTGAACTTCAACTCAGTGTTGAATTTAGTACTTTGTACCAAGAGAAGGACAATGTGTTGGGGATGATGGAAGCCCAAAGCAGGGACGAGTGGGATGACTCCTCTCAGCCCCTGTAGGATGGGTCATTGTGGAGTAACGTTGGATGCTTCAGAAGCAAACCAAAATGTGACCAGCACAACAGATTTGAACTATTGAAGTTCCTGATCTTGCTTCCCAATAAATTCATTATGTAGTGGTGAGATAATGCAGAAGAGGAAAGATTACACCCCTGAAAAAAGAAAAAAAGTGCATTAGCATTATCCTGGCTGCTTTATCAACACATGAGTAAATGAGGGCTGAGGGTATTCTCAGGTGATTTATTTTTTAAGAACTTGAGGGTTTCCCAGGTTCAGAACTGTGAAAAATACCATGTTGGAGCTGACTTTGTCTCTTCTAATGTCCAAAGTTGAAAAGCAATGGTGAAAAAGGATGCACACAAATCTACAGGGGTCCAGACCCTTTGATACTTTGGGAATTAATTTTTTACTGTACTTTTAAGCTTCTTGTATTATTTTAATACCAGTATTTTTTTCAGTTTGTGACCCAGAACATAAACATTTACAGTTTTCTTCCTTTGCTGATGTCTTTTACTAATTCTGCACATTTTTCTAGACAAAGGCCACAACAGTGGAATGTATGATGATATAGTGTGAGCTAAGTTTATCATGACAAAAGATACATCAGTTTGATGTATTAACCCAGCACTGCCTTGGAGGCAGTGAATAATTAGTGTAACCTGGCAATGAACAATATAAACTGAACCACAGAGATGGTTGGTGTTATCATCTTATGTTTCTGTAATCCAGAAAGGACACCAGGTTATCATGATTACAGCAGCAGGAGAGTTTGTAGAATGAGCTCATGTGTAAATAGTTGCTCAAAAACACTGTGAACATTTATGAGGCTCATTATTTATCATTAATTATTTAACTGCAGGTCCCCATGTGGGCAGTGAAATCCTGCTGATTTACTACTTATCAGGAATAAATTACCACTTATAACTTGGGGTTTTCATGCTTTTCCTTTTGTCATCATAAATAAACTAAACTAATAAGACTGTTTCCTTCTTCATATTAAACTGACTCCTGGCAAGAGGCTTTTTGGCAAGTGACCTAATGTGAGACAAAATATAGGATAAGTGAAAAATTGTGTATTTTTATGAAAACTCAGACTGTTTGCAATAGATCTGAGAACTCAGCAAGAGATCAGTACTTGCTTACATTTACAGTGTGTTTGTACAGATTTTTGAAACTGCTCATCAGCCACAATTAGACCCAGATTTTTTTCTGAGGAGCAGTTTCAAATTTTCCAGCTAACTGAAGTTATTTTAGTATCTAATTGAGGAGTAACAGCAAAATTCTTATTCTGGCATCACTCAGATTCTCAAAACTGCAGCTCAGCTGCTGTCTAACCCTTAAGGTGCCTCTGTTGCTGCCAGCAAGTCACTAAAGATGCTGCTGGAGGCCACAGTTGAGGTAAATCCTAATATTCTGAGATAATTTTCAGCCTTTCTCCAGGCTTCAGCCTCAGAAAGATTCAAATCTCACAGAGTCTTCAGTGCATCTTTGGCAGGTCTGGCTAGGCAGGCATGGCCTGAGGGATGACAGTGTCCCACAGCACTGAACCCAAGACACTGGCACCCAGAGTTGCACAGATCATTTACTCACACACACACACACTGCATGCATGTGCACAGAAATTTGGGTAATCCCAAAGCCCAGGAGCTGGTGCACTCTGCAGCCAAGCAGGCAGCTCTGATTTGCTTAACTTGGCCAGGATGGCTGAGTAGTCAGCTCTGGGCTGAACCCTGCCAGGATTTGCATCCCACCCTGAGAGCACATCTGTACTGCAATAGAAGTGCTGCTAAAGTTGGTAAAATATCTCTAGACCTGGCTTCAAACCTCTGCTAACCCAGAAGGGTGCTTGAACAACTAAACCCCACCTAAATCTCTGACCCTCTACAGATAGGCCCCTCTAACATGACTACAGGCCCTTGTGATGGGCTCTTTGATACAGGAAATAGGCAGGTTTTATGAAGAGGCTCAATTTTGTCCCTGTAGAACCCAAGGATGTGTTCTATCTGAGCCAAACATTGTGTTTGAAAATGTGATGTCATCTACAGTTATTGTCTTTCATATATATGAAAAAACTGTGTACATAACATGTACACGGTATACATATATTTTTACATGTGCATACATTGTATATTTTTACTTTAATTATGTGTACACTGGCAGATACAAACACACACATACAATTGTACGAAATTTTGGTCTATCAGATTTAAACCTTTTCCAACCATGGGTGGAATACCTTTTTTATTCTACTTCTGCTTTTCATGCACAGCTTTATATTTTCTGTGTCAACTACTGCTTATTTTCATGCAATGTTCAAAAAACCTAGGTCTCAAACTCATATCAAAAAATTTCCTTTACCTTATAGAATTTGAGAAATCAAGGAGTAAGCCATATGTTGCATTTTTATATGTGTTATTCACACATAAATTATAAAAGATATATTTTTAGTTTAATAGGTGTATTAAAAATAAATCAAATACCCTACAGCTGACTCAGTGGCATGTTACAACAATTAGGAGTGGAATAGCAACTCTGCAAAATTGAGTGCCTACTTATTTAGGATAACTTGCAGGATACTTGCAAAATATGTTACTTAAACCATTTTTTTTTCATTTGTGGTTGGTGTTTTAAAATCTAATTTAATTACATACCTGTAGGAGGAAGTGGCTAGTTTTATGTAATTGTAATAAAATGTCATTCTTGGGATTAATTATGTATATTAAATTGTTTGGGCCTTCATCAAATATGTGTCCATAGTGTGTCATAATGAACATTGGCACTATTATCTTAAAAGAAAAATATGTCACCAAATTATAATAGAAAATGACATTTTTACAGGCAGCCTTAAAAGAGAATTTATGATATTTCTATGGCTGAATTTCATCCATTTTCTTCATGTTGATCAGAAAGTTTTGGGGCCCTACTTTCCCCTGCTAAATTCAAAATGTATACATAACTAAGGGAAAGTGAAACCTGATATATGTGATTTTAGCCACTTGCAAATACAGGAGTTTTAGCCCATTCTGTACTCACATGCATGCTGATGCAGGTACCTCTTTATTATTACCTGTGAAGACTCATGCAGGCCATCCCTGTAGAGTTTATCCTCCCACCACAGTCAAATTGATGTGAAAGGTCTTGCCAGTGGGTTATTTAAATCCTGATATTCTGTTCTGGCTTGTCAAGAATGCAGGGTATAAATCTCTTGGCACTTATCTTTCTACACTGCCCACTAACATTTTCTATTGCTTCTGTCTGTCCTCATGACATTTCCTGGAGAGCTTAAACTGAAAGTGCTAATTATTAATTTAGGGCTAGATTCTGGCTCCTACAGCCAGAGGCATGCTGCAGGGAATGCAAAGGGACTCCAAATTGTTATATGCATGTTCCCTACCACTGAGATCCCTGCACATCCACTCCTTGACTCACATCAGGAGACTTTCACAATTCTTTTTAATCAAACCTTTCCACACCAGTTGTTATTTCAGACTGCAAATAAAAAAAATCAGATCGTTAAAGTTTGAAATGATTTTTTTTTTTTTCAAACATGTAAGTACATTTGCTCAGTTTGAACAATAGATTGGATTAATCACTGGTGAGGGTTTTTTTTTTACATCACAGAGGGGATTTAGCTCTAGGAAAGAAATATTTCATCATCCTGAAGCCCAGTAAAGCTCAGTGTTATTATGTCAGTATAACAGGTTAACTGAGGCATAAAGGTGAAGTGACTTGCCTAAGGTCATGCGATAGATCAGTGGCAGAACTGTAAATCATAGAATTGCGTACAGAGTCATTTAAATCCCTGAAAAATGCCTTGTTCCATAAGATTTTCTTACTCCCTCTTGTCAAGTATAAATAGTTTAGGCTTTCTTTGGCAGGCAGAAAGTCCTCTTTCACTTAATGGATTCCCAAGATAAAGTGTATTCACTGACCTGGCTCTAACAGGAAAACTCTCAGGCCAAACAGAAAAAGATTGTTTTGTTCAAAACATTCCTTGAATTTCCTGCAACTTCACCATGGATTGACTTACACATTTTTACAAATCTACTTACTTGTTAGGTAGTCAGTTGTTCTTATTTCCCTTGTCATCAAGTCTCTTCCTCCAGCAGTGTGCCTTCCTACTTCTCTGCTGTATGAATTACTCTCTCCATTGACAATTTTTCCTATAATAGACTCTTATCTTCGTTTACAACCACACTCTTACTACATGCATGGTAAATCAGAGGTTCTGGTTATGTGGATCTTATGACTTCTGATGGAATAATCTCCCTAAATATAAAAAAAAAAAGCCCTCTGGCTTTTACTATCTCCCCCTTTAAATCTTAAGTTCTTCCTCTGAAAACATGTCTGCTCAATAATTGTTTGAGAGACTGAAGATGGAGTGAGGACTCTAGTGCTAAATACTGTTAATTTTTTAATACCTTAAATGCCAAATGTTTATACAATTGTGTATATTTCACTGTATTCTCTCATGTCCGCCTTATGAACTAGCCAGGTACTTGCATTGAACACATTAATTTCTTTTTCAATTTATTCAAAAGTTGATGCCATAAAGTGGAACAGTGTATGAATATGTCAGCTTTCAACAAAAATGGTTCCAAATATGGCAGTGAGAACAAAAACCCAGGAGTCTTCTCTGGTGTATAGTTATTGCTACAAATTAATGACATCTTGATGGTGTAGAGTTTATATTTTCTCACTAGGAAAGAAAGGATTATAAACAAAGCCTTGAGGAGGTCAAACAAATATAAAGTAGGTATCAGAGATGTTCACCATTCTTTCAGTTGTTCTGTCTCCATTCAAGGCCAAAGGCTGATGGGTCAAGGGCTCCTGACAGTGCCAGGCTCCATCAGAGCTTTATAATGAAAAGGTCAAGGTTATTTAAATGGTGAGTGTGTGTCTGGTTCAGAGGGGTTAGTAGATACTAGGAAAGAGCTAAAATTAAGGTTTGATCACCTCTCCCCTTTGCCAAAATTCACATTTGAGTCAGAATGTGGGGATCATTTTATTTATTTTGTAGTTTCTGACTGCTACAGAAGGAATTTTGGGTGAAATTTTCTGGTTTTGTTCTTTGTCAGCACAATCTGATGTTTGATTTTCACCCCTGCTGTATTATCAGGCACATATTTATCCCCCTAGGATTAGTCTAGTGTAATGATTGTGTCTTAGATCACTTGGAAAATGAAAGCACAGCAGAATAGTGATACATGGAACTTACTCTGATGGCAGCAAAACAAATGGTTTGTATCTAGTGGAGTTGACTTGGAGCTATGCAATCCTCAGTATTCTGAAGCCTACTTCAGGGACCACATCTCTCCTATTGAGATAAAGTCACAGTTATGGATAGCAGAACTGCTAAAATTATCATTCTTCTGGTATGAATATAAATGGGCATTTTCACAAATAATTTTAATAGGAAACCATTGACTATGGAAATTTGAAATTTGAAAAGACAGATCAATCACAAAATGCATTTCTTCATGCACTCGGGAAAAAAAACTAAAAAAGACACATGGAAAAGAGCTGATTATTCTTTTTTCCTTGTGTGACTTGCAGGGGGAAAGAGGGAGAATGCTGGCAAAAAACAGGAAGTATTTTTCAGGTGCTTAGTACATCACAGAAATAACAAATTGAGGAAATTACTCACATTAGTAAGCTTGGCACTACATGCCTAACTATTCTTAAAGTTGTTTATTCTCAGGCAAACAAAGAATGAAGTTTATATTGCTTCTCTTGATAATATTACAAAGGTGGGCTTCATTCCCTTTTTGCACCCTGAGCCTTACACAGTGATTTTTAGTGAAGCCCTAATGAACTGTAATCCTTTATTCTGTGTGTTTGTTTCAAAAGCTTCTGGTTATGGAAAGAATTAAGAAATGTCAGTGCCAGCTGAGTATGTTTGCATGAAAAAGCACCTTGCAGCAGAAAAAGGGAAAAAATTTTGATGATTCCCCAAGAACCTCTGCCATGGCTGAAACACAGATTAAATGCCATCACTGGGAAATTGCTCCAGGTTTAGATGCAGTCAAACACCAAACTTTAAAAGGCCCCCATAAAAAACTGCTGCTGTATAACATGTGCACCCATTGTTTGTCATTTTGAAAGAAGTTTAAATTTTCCTGAGCTACAGCAACAGAACCAGGAATTTAGAGCTCAACAAATCCTTATTTTAATGTTTATGAGGGTCATGAGTCTCAATTTCTTTTTTCTAGTGCTTAATATTTGTCCATGCTGTTTAATGACTGAGGAATTTCCCATTTGAGGCAGAGAATCCTGTTGGATCATTTTTGTTTAAACTTCAGCACTTTTAGAATTTGCAAAGCTAGTAATCTATGGAGAGGAGTTCTCTGACATTTTCAATTCCACCAGCATTTTAAAAAATAATTTCACACTGACCAGATTACTATTCAATCTTATATAGAGTGAACAGAATGGAGCTACTTGGGTTTTTAGGAGCTATAGTAAGTCAAAAATACATTTTGACAGGACTAATTTTTTTGAAAATTTAGGCTGAATTAGAAAAATATAACATCTGCAAAAAATTATGATAAACCAGTTTGAATTTCTACTCTTCTGTACCTTCTCACAAATCATGGATCTTTTAAGCTGACTAGATTTTTTCTGCCATTATGAAGTGAAATATCTATTTTTTTACAAGAAAACTTAGGAAATTAAAATTTGTGTTGACTTTACAGAGGTGTTCTGTTTTTATTTAGCAACTTAACCATCAAAGGAAAGATAACATTTTTATGACTTTAGAACCTCTAAATTTTGCACTGCTCTCCAGTGTTCTGTAAAATAGTCCTTTGCCTCATGTGAGATACTGGGTATCATAATAAACAAATAAAAAATTAATGTTCAGAATTCATGCATAATGATAAAGTTATCCAGATAAGAAATGGAGACAAGCCACTGTTTGTACCAGAACTTCAGTTTCTTGTGCAGAGGGACTGACAAGTCGTTGTGCCTGAAATCCCAGATGGTTTCTCTGGAGCTATGACTTGCACTAAGCTTTAACAAGAGAAAAGCAGAAAAACCCCTTTAAATTGCAGGGAGTTTTTAATTCCCAGTGGAATTACTGTAATAGAAATAGCAACAATAATAAATTAGATTCTCTTAGTGCCATGTTGGGCATTGACTGAACATATCCTCTAGAGATGCAGTGTGGTGTTTGCATCATGTTGTAGTCAGAAAGAAAATGGTATGTTTTCTTTAGAAACAAAGTTCTTTTCCACATACCTGTGTGTGTGTAATTAAAATTTTTTCCTCAAACATCTTCTCACACTAGTCTGTAGTGAGGCTTAACTTGCAAAGGTCTCCTTGTTAAAGACTCATTACCTGTATGCCTGGAAACCTCTCCCCAGTCTCCTCTTTCCAGAACATTTCTATTCACTACGTGAGAATTTTAAATTTCTTCCAAGCCAGAGCTTTACATGTGTCAGAGCCACTGAAAGGTTAACCTCATCATCTACCAGTCTTCCTTCCTCAGTTCCAGCTTTACCTTTTCTTTGTTCTTGTTATAGGATCTCTGTAACCCTTTAAATGGCATGAAAGTTAAATTAGGAAGTATCCCCTTTATACTGCTCTAAAAAGAGAGATTGTGTTGCTGTATTTGAGATAGTATTGTAAGTTTTCCTTAACTTTCAGCTTCTTGTACTTTCCCAGGAGCGGTGCAGGAAGGAGAGCTGTGACCTTCATATGTGTCTAAGATGGGTGGTGACTGCTCCTTACTATATCATACAGTTGCCATTTAAAAAAGTTCACCTTGTTGTTTCTATTGTAGGGAAAATCTGTTCCAATAGGATTAGTGAATGATTTGTGTGGGATAGGAAGAGGGGAAGAATAAACTGTTTTCCTTATCTTACAAAGAATAGGTCAGCTGCAGTGAAGAAACAGTCTGGAATTTCCAAAACGAAGGTAGAGTAGGGTGCTGTCCTATTTTGTGCCTTGAAGCTCCAGAGCTTTTATCTTGTCAAAGCATGATAATCTCAGTTATTCCTACACAGCTTGACTGAACCCTGACGGTCAAAGTTGCTCTAAGCAGAAACTCTGTCCTTGTTCTATGTATTAAATGTTGTACCCTCTGTATTCTTCTATAAATAATTGACCAAGTTTTAAAGAGGAAATACTTTGCAAACTAGTGGGGAAAAAATGATAGGAATATGCTAGCAAGAAACAAGGAAGAGTTTAGAGTAGGTCTGCACAGTTAAGATTTATGAAATACAGTTAATAATACTGCATCTTACACAAACATGTTGTTGGTTTACTGGCCTCCCTGGCTCTGAGCAGGGGGCCATGGAGAGTACCTTTCTGCTGTCAGTGTGAAAAATAAAACATGTCAAATAATTATAGTAATGATGCAAAGAGCTGGGGATGCAATGTAAAATATTATATTAAATCAAAGTCAAAAGTTCCTCTTGGCCTGGCCTGTGAATGCTTTTTGAAACCGTAAAATTTGGCTGCACTTGTGCAATACAATACTGGTGAGAAAATGCTATGATTATTACCATGCTCTCAGAAGACAAATCCTAAAGCTGAACAACCAAGGTATGAAAGCAATGGCAATTTATTTTCCTAACCAGCAGAGAAACACAAAAGTACAGAAAAAACCACACTCCCAGCCTCCTATGATTAAGAAAACAAGAGAGTTGTGTTTATGTAAATGGTGGAGAAATCCTAAAATGTTTCACCTGGCGTACGTCCCAAAGAGGAAGGCCCAGAAACCATTTCTCCTTGTCTGGTTCTTGGCAGGAAGTTCACTGGCTTTCGTTTTGCCCCATGAAGATTACATTTCTTCATTTTAGGGGACGCCACAGGGCAACCCTGCTACAAAAAGAAACAAATTCCAATCTCATCCTCTAGACATATGCCACAAGACATACACAAATTATAAGCCAGAGTAAAGAGTTCAAGGTCCCCAGTGTCCCTCTTACATTTTTATCCCCCTTCTCTGGTGTTCCCTACAGTTCAGATGGGTAGAGCCCCAAGTTTTTATCCCTCTCTCATTCCCTTTTTTAAAACACAAAAACATTGTCCAAAATAGTGTGGGTTTGTTTCCTCTTAAAGTCAATGATGAGCTTAAATATATAGAAAGATTGCCTATTGCCTACTTCTAATCTTTTTTTTTCTTTTCTAGTCCTTTGCTTGTACACAGGAAGGCACACGAAATGTTTTCTGGATGACAGATTGATCCTGAAGAGCATACAGATTTTCAGGAAGAGCTTGGTAGTTTCAGAGACAACCTACAGCTGTACTCCCTCCATCATTGCCTGCTGTGATGTGCTACCATCTCAGTAGGCACCTGATATAACCAACCAAAAAAGGAAGCTGATGTTTTTCTTTTTTTTTTTTTCCTGATAAAATTGATTAAATTAAAGTCTGCGTTTTTTCTGAATGATTTAAAGTTATGGATGTCTTAGAGATCTTGTTGCTGGTATGATTGCTGTCTAAAGACTGTCCCTCTTAACAAATTGTTGTTTGCCTTAAATGTACTATAACTTTGAAGGCATAAATACTTGCCTGTTGTCTTGAGGACACATCCTTTTAAGTCCAGAAGCTCTTGTCAGCCTCCCAGGAGTACTGTAATATACCTTTTTTCTATGCATGTTTCAGTAGCATATGGCCTGATTGAAACATGTGGAGTTGATATTTCATAGTGGTTGTGAAGGGGCATGTGAACCTCCTGTGAAATACTGTATCATTAAATGCAGTGTGTCAAAATAACACAATTGTGTATAGCTAGTTATCGATGGCATGAAAACTGAAAGATGCAACTGCTGAATTTCCTCCCTGGTTTACTCTGCAACTTTCACTTGCATGAGTAATTTTTGCTGATGTGAACTCCCTTTCCAGATCTACCAGGAATCTGACATGAAAGTTGCTGTAATGAGCTGTTAATGACAGGCTCAGCAGAACTGTATAAGTTGAAACATATACTGAAGTAATTGGATCATCAGCATTTTCATTTTATATTATTATTGATAAAACTGATTAGGAATGTGCTTTGAGTTATTCACATACACTATGTACAGAGACCTATATTTATTCTTTTTAGCGTATATACTGGGTTGTCTGACTGCCTACAGACCCAGACAACCAGACTTTAGTTTTTCTTGTAAGAATAGAAAGGGGCTTTGAGGAAGAAAAAAATTGAGAGGCTAAAGATGTTGTACGTGGTCACATCTGGAGATTGGTGGTCAATGGCTCAATGTTAAGGTGAACAGAATAGGATGAGTGGTGTCCTTTGGGGGATTGTGTAGGGACCATTACTGTTGAGTATGTTCATCAATAACATAGACAGTGGGATTGAGTGCACCGTCAACAAGTTTGCAGACACCAAGCTGAGTGGTGTGCCTGACTCACCTGGGGGATGCAAAGCCATCCAGAGAGACCTGGGCAAGACCAACAAGTGGGCACATGTGTACCTGAAGATCAACAAGGCCAAGTGCAAGGCCCTGAACACAGGTCAAGCAACCTCCAGTATGAATATAGGCTGTGGGATAAAGGGATTAAGAGCAGCCCTGCAGAGAAGGACTTGTGGGGACTTGCAGATGAAAAACTGGAGTTGGGCTGGCAATGTACATTTGCATCTCAGAAAAACCAACTGTATCCTGAATGCAACAAACCAAGTGTGGTCATCAGTTTGGGGGAGGTGATGTTCCCCTCTGTCCTGGTTTAGGGCAAATTTGGGAGAGAAAAAAACAAACCTCTGGATGGAGTCCCTCTAGAAAAATGAATCCGAACCACCCCTCCCCTTGGCTGAATCGGGACAGAAAAAATTTCCTTGGAGGAAAGTGGAAAAAAGTTGTTTATTTAACAGACAAAGCAGTCCCCAGCACAAGAAATGAAGGAACAACACTGAACAACAAAACCTCTTGCCACTCTG
>VZTB01005000.1:72429-148737 GCA_013397245.1 Thryothorus ludovicianus
ACACAGGCCGTGTGTGAAGGAAAGCTGCAGACTCTTATCTTTATGTTTAGAAAACAACCACCTCAGACATTCCACCACGTCTCCCTCACTCCCAGATCCAGTTTTTAAAGGTACAAAGCTTATTTCTGAGCTAAACAGATGAAAGGGGATACAATTTAGCATCAATTCAGGACACCCTTCTTCTTTCCTGTGGATAGTTCCTGGACTACTGCACCCAGCTCTGGAGTCCTCAGCCCAAGAAAGACACAGACCTGTTGGAGCAGGTCTGGAGGGGGACCATGAGATGGTCAGAGAGTGGGAGCACCTCTCCTATGAAGAAAGAATGAGACAATTGGGGCTATCCAGCCTCGAGAAGGGTAGGTTCTGGGGAGATCTTAGAGCAGCCTCACAGTATCTAAAGGGGATTTATAAAAAATGAGGACTTTTTAACATGGCCTATAGCCATAGAAAAAGTTATGATGGTTTACAAATAAAAGAAGGTAGATTCAGACTGGATAAAAGAAGGATTTTTTTATTAATGAGGGTAGTGAAACACTGGAACAGGTAGTCCAGGAGGCTGGTAGATGCTCCCTTCTTGGAAACAATCAAGGTCAGGTTGGACAGGGCTCAGAGTAGCATGGTCTAGTTGAACATGCCTCTGCCCATTGCAGGGAGCTTGGAGAAATGGTCTTTAAAAGTCAAACCATTCTGATTCTAGTTCAAAAAGGTATTTCTGACTGCGTCACTGCATGTTTACTTTTGCTTCTAATGTGGACTTATTAGAAAAGATTTTTAAAGTGAAATAGAGGGTGCAAAGAATCCATGTCCTGACCATAGGTTTCATTAATATTGATTTCAAACCTGTTTTAATCTGAACTTGTAAACTGAATTTCCTTTAGGTGTGATTAGGTGTAATTTTTGGAACATACCTTCTCCTTTAGTTTTATCTTCAGGGAATTCAGATTGTTCTCACTTAAGGATATCTCACTGAAATTAACTAATTTGGAAAATTTTCAACCATTTGCTTCAGAACCACTCTAATAATGTTATTGGACACACCTATGAAGAAGTGTATATAATATGATATAGCAATATATACACATATAATATGTATATAATATCTATGTATGTGTTGTCTATGTGGCAACACAAAGTGTGTTCATATGAAATATTTATCTTGTGTCTGACCTTGGCTTTGCATCCTAATGAGCTTTGTGGCCCACAGTGTTTCCATTAGGACACTGATTTTAACTTGCTCTCTTTTTGCTGAGACAGTCTTTGTGGAGAACCTGTGCAACCACTGCATCAGTAGAATGATATCTAATAGATATATTTCAAACAAAGGTTGAAATATAACTTACCCAACCAGACACCCATTTCTTCTGACAGGCAGCAATTAGCATCACATCCTCTTAACGATCAGCTGTTTTTTGATTTTTGTGTGGCTCACTGTTGTGCTCCAGGTGGCACAGAGATCAGGCTTACTGGGGGGAACAGGTTTCACTCTGACAACTGGCATTCCAGGGCTGTCCAGAGAGAATCAGAGGATGCACTAGGTCAAAGCCAAAAGGATTAAGTCAATTATCCAAACGTGGAAACTATACATGAAACCAAAATACAGAACAAATGTACCCAAAAAACGGAAGCTTCCTTGAGCCTTCACTCTCCATTCCAAACTTTTGTCAGCATTGGTAAACCAATAAAAGTTAGGAAAATATCCATAACTAAAAGGAAAATTATTCAAAATTTAGGATTTATTGGAAACCACTACCTTAGTTTTGATTTTTTACAGATAATCTTAGCTTACTTCTGCTACTACTAGTCTATCTATTAATTTATAATTATACCAAACTTAGCAACTGTCCAGCACATAGTATTTCTGATACAGACTATATGACACTGGATATCATATGCATACCCAGACCCTTTTTCCTCCTACAAAATTTCCCTCTAAATGGTCTGGAAAATGCTCCACCCAAATACTAACTTTGTGATGGACACAGAAGTTAAACCTCCAGTGTGGCTAAATAATTCAACATCCCACTAAACTTCTGAAGCTACACTTTATCAAACATATTGTAAATTCCTACTCTTGAAATGTTTACTATAGCAAATTTGGTTAATTATTACAGGAAGCTGTGGGGAAGTTTTGTGGCCTGTTAAATAAAATTACTTTTTCTTATTAACTGGGCGCTGTTAATCAATTGGACAAAACTTGGGGGAGTCTACAAAAAAAGCTGGATTTGGGAGACTTTATATTAACTGTGGTGAGAGAACTGCAGTTGCTGATCATTTCTGTTCTAATGGATGATGACCAGCAATTTGGAAATCATCTAGCTGATGTAACAGAGAGGGAAAAAACCTATGTCTACTACATGACTACCTTCAAAACTGTCAGTTGAAAACAAAACTTTCAGGTAAGTTGCATTTATTTAAGATTCAATTTTTTTTCTTGTGGATAGACAAGATATTTTCAAAAATACTGCAGAATATTATCAAAAGATTAGTCTTGTATCTACACATTAAGACTCATCCAAATAGGTTTTAATTTTTTTTCCAGGTCTGGGACAGTTTGTATTTTAAGTCTTAATTTAACATCAATTTTCTAAACTAACTGAAATGTATTTCATTTAAACTACATTTAGCAGAACACTGTTGTCTTCACTGAGACTTGTGAATCAAAATTGCAACACCTATAGGATGAAATGCACTCCTCCCATCATATATCTTGATTAACAAAGCATTTTATTTTAAGATCATTCCCAAAGACTGAAGCAATAGGATTTATGTCCTTAAGTAGAAGATGAGCAGTGTTATGTGGGAACCTCCCCTTTGTGGGTGTTTGTTGAAGGTCTATTCTAGGGACAGTTTTTGTTTCCATAAAACAATAGGTGTCCTTTAGATTTCTTTCTAATGCCTCTTTCACAGTTTTTGCAGCACCTTTGTATCACTGTGCTTAGATGTTGATGAGGATCCATTATTGCACACATACCATTAATTACCCCAGCTCCAGCTAAGTTGGTCAACTATTTGGTGACATCACCAAGATAATGTTTGTAGTCACAATATGGAATTAAACCACTGAAATGGGGCAGTGCCTTATTACAGGCTCTGTTTCAGGCTAAGGAACATCTCATTAGTACATTAATGCTAATTAGCAGGAATGAAATAGAGAGTGTAAATCATGAGTGCTGAGTTAATATGCAGTCAATGGTTTATCTGATTGCATGTCAAGAAAAATAGGATTCATAAAGCTTCTGTATACCAAATCTTTCCTGTAGCCAAAAGACTTAGAGAAAAATAAAAAAAAACAAACAAACTAGAAAACAGTAACAGAAGGCTAGTTTTTCTTATTTTTCTGTTGGAGAAAATATAGTAATTATTCAATAGAAGTCAAAAGCTTCAAACCAGTTGTAAATATTAAAATCAGTCCAAAAATGGGAAGAAGTCAGTGGACAGATCAGAAAAAAAAAATATTATTGTGTTTACTATGAAGAGATAAGTAGTCTGGCTTTACCAGGTTCAATAAGTCTCGTATATAGACCATAACTAGCAAAGAACAGAGTGAATCAGCCCTTTTGCAACCTGTATGAAATATCTCCTACAATTACCATTCTGGAGAGTAACATATTTCTTCAAGCTCAGAAGCAAAACAAAACAATTGGTGTAATAGATCTACACAAAACACAATGTGCACTTTTTAACTTCACAGGAACAAATTACAGAACCTGTGATGAGCCAAGAAAAGACTCTGAGTAATCAAAGACCTTTATCAATACAAAGCTGTTGTAGGAGTTTAGTTAAACCAGAGTGAAAAAAACAATTGTTTTTCACATAGATGTAGTCCAAAATATCCAAATAAAGGTTTTCTGGCATCCTCAATTAACTGCATTTTGTGCAGTTAATATTTTGGTTTTCAATATTCCTTTTGTGATCTGAATCACTGACAGGCCTTGGGAAAAGGTAAATGGGACACAAGAAATTTGAACAGGACACTCTGTAGTACAATTATGTCCCATTTAATACAAAGATCATTTCTTTCTCCTACTGCAGACTTCCTTTGTAAAAGCAAACCTCTCACCTTGTCTTCTTTTGCTTTAGATTCCCTCCACTGCAGCTGGAGGCCCTGTTGTCTTACCAGGCAATTGAAGGTGTAAAACTGGAAATGCTGAATGTTATAACAAGGAGGACTTAAGACACAGATAGTGTCTGAAACCACAGCAGCGAGCTAATTTGTGCTAGAATGAAGGAAATATGAAATGAATTTCATATTGTTACTACAAGAGTGAATACCTACCTCCCTTGCCTGCTGAGGGAAGACATATCCTTTTTTGTGTTGGAGGACATGACCTGTTGGTCACAATGGCATCAAGGATTTATGTGGGTCCCACATAACAGGAGGTGTGAGCAGAATACACATCCTGTGCAAAATAATTACATCACAGAGGAAGCCTGAGAGTGCCTCATCACTAAAATCAGAATTGCCTCACGTTTAGAACTTTCACACAGTGGCCAGCAATGAACATTTGGCTCCTGTTGCCTACCTCAGGAGCCTGTGCTCTAATTGCTGAGCCACTGCGTAGGGGAGTCTGGGGAGGAGGGAACCATCTGGCTTTGCTGATTGGGAAAATGAACTTAAAACCTCATCCTCAGTGAGCCTGGTTGGTATAAGTTTGGCACAAAATTTGGCAGGTGCCCAGTGTCCAAGAGCATTACATGTAGTGGTGAACACGTTCAGAAATGTTATGTATAATGTTAAATATAATGTATTTTATAATGATATATATGAGGACATAGATATAGATTTATATGTATAGCTATAGAAGCCGGAAAAAGGAAATACAAAGGGTTAGTCAAACATATTTGCTCAAATAGTTTGACAAATTTAGACAAGCATAGTGGAAAAAATCAAAACAATTTATGTGTATGTCAGCTCATAGCTGCACTCAAAACAGTGTATTAAGACAATTGAAATCTAACAATAGTCCTTTTTTCTGCAGAGTTTGTTTCAAATCAATCATATTTAAGAACTGAAGAGGTATTAGTATGAACAGATGGAAATGTATGATTAATAACTAGCAAAAAACCTTGAAACAGGAAAATAATTATTCTTCTGGTGAAGAAATGAGAGTTAACAATGGTCAAGCTACTTTTATAGCCAGACATGGTGGATTCTATTACAATAATATTAACATGAAAAGGACAGAATTCTTCATTTCTCTTGCTTTCTTTACCAGAGAGGAAATTAACTATTTTCACAAGCTAGAAAAGGAAATACTGGACCCTTCATATTTTCATGGTAGAAATGCTAAAAAAAAGTAAAAAAAAAAAAATTAGGCTGGATCATTTCCTCACATTGCCTTTAATCAAAGAGAGAGAACTGGGTCTAGGACAGGGTAATGTTATATATATATATCAGTCTTGGTATAATGATCCACTCTGGTCCTAGAACTCCCTGAATTTACCATCTATTATGGGTTTTTTTGTCTTGAATTCCCTAATAAGATAGAACTTCTCACTCTTAAATAAAATTGGAAAAAAATCTTGCAAAAACATGGTCTTTTGACATGAAATTAACACACAGGCTTATTCCTGCAATTCCTGTGTGAGATAATTCTTTTATACTCACAGTTTTGAGAAAAAAAATTATCTTGTCAAATTGCTAGAGATTTTACCCTAGTTTCTGGTTCAAATTCTCTCGTGCAAAATTGAAGATAACCTCAGAGGCACAGTGCATGAAAGTGTGCTGGCCACTGAACCAGAGAAATAAAAGAACATTCACAGTCCCAATTTTTATGAGGAACACTGATCAGCCATACTAACTCTTGCTGAATCTAGGTGAAGCTGAAATCCTTTCAACTTTAGCCAATAACAATTATTTTTAAAGTATTACCCTTTTAAAAATAAGTAATCTAAGATGATGATTGGTTTTTAAATCTTCTGTGAATCATATTTTTGGGGCAAATCTCCATGGCTGATGAGGTACACAGAAGCTCCTTTCTCACACTGCAATTTGATCAGACATATTTTAGCTCTAGTACAGGATGTGACCAATCAGAAAAGTAGAAATGAGGGGCACAGCTGGCATGTTGTCCCTCCTCAGAGTGGGAAGAGAGAGGCTTTTTTAATTTACATATTCATCTGCTTAAATAACTAACAGTCCTTATCCACCACATATGGAAAATGTACTTATTTGGCAAATTCTATTCTATTTCTACCATGGTTGTAGAACTTCTGAAAGTTGTATCTTAAATTGTTGCAGTTCTTTTGCAGAAGTAAGGTTAGCACAGTTTCCTCTCAGAAGCAGGATTCTGATAAGTGGTTATGTTTGAGGTCATAGGTGAATGCTCTTCACAGAATAATGATGGAACTATGTCTGCTACCTCATGAAAAATTAGGTGTGCAGCACAGGCTGGAACTGGTTCAGTAAAATTCCAGCCTGGTGTATGTCAGAAAAGAGGAAAGGACAGATCTCAGCAGGATTACTGTTACTGAAGCCGATTTAATTAAATTATTTTTTTCATTACTTCTAAGTGATCAACTAAGTTTGATAAAAGAAATTGATTACCAGCAGAAAGCCTATAATAAAATTTCTATAGAAAATTTAGCTGAAATTCTTTGCAACTATGGATTTATGCATAAATCAGTCTCCTTGCAAAGACCCAAACTTGGTTTCAAGGGAGGCGTGTGCCAACACAGGGTTTCCAGATGGATATTGGAAAGGTCATTTCCAGGTGGAGCACAGAAGAGAAAGTGAACGTTTATTTTTATAACTCTGATCAGAATTCACCTGGAGCATTATGACTACATGTTACCCCGGATTCCAGAGTGAGCTTAAAAATTTGTTCCACACATACGTTCTTTTTCCCAGGATGTCCAGGCTAACCAGTGTTTTCAAAAGTCTCTCTGCTTTAAATCCTCTTTTCCTGAATGTAGGATCTCAGGAAAGGAATGTGGTCATGATAAGATAGTTTGCTATTCTGTCGTATTTTTAAAGAAAGAATATAATTTTATAACATTGTTCTTGTACATTTTGTTCCTCCAAAGGCCCTGTAGAAAAAGCAAAAAGGGCTTCATCTTGTAAAACATTGATCAGTCTTTTCTCTGTGAAGAACATGAAGGTGTTTGAAAAAGGACTGCTTGTAATGTCCACTCCTGAACACGTACATTCTCTATCCGGATTTCACAGTTGGTCACTTCTTGAGTTAAAGGCTTCTAAGAACTGAGATTTGTCAGAGCACAGAAAAAAACAGTTAGAACTCCTGAGCTTGACAAGCAAAAAAAAATTTTTACTTGCTTTCTTTTTCCAACTTTGAGTATGTATTCCTTCTTCATGTTGAGTTGTTCTAGAAGGCCGTGCTTCTTGCCTAAAAGCAATATTTTCTCTGTTTCTAGGATCACCAGAGGAATATTTAAAAAAAAAGAAAAAAATAAAAAAGTAGCAAACAGCAGAACAGACCAGTACTTAGAAGTTTCCAGGTCTGTTTTGCAGTACAGAACCCAAGGGGTTTTGATAGGGTCTAAATTTGGCAAAATCAGCTTTCCCATCCCTCCCTTACTTTATTTTTCTGGCCTCTAACTATTTTTACTCCGTTTCTCTCTGTCTCTGTGGATGCAGGGAAAAGATCTATGGATAGGAGTCTGGGAATAGGATAAGAAAAGTAAAACTTCCTGGAAAAAAATTAATGTTGGTATTCTGAAAGCAAAGCCAAGAATCTAACATCATACATTAATATACATCAGCAAAAATATATGGGGACTAAATAATCCACTAATTCATGTTAGTGAATAGGTCTACTACATTGTCTAATTCACAAACAAAACAAGAATCCATTTGTCTTCCATTATCATAAAGAAAAACTGAGAGTCTAAATCTTTTCATTAAGATGGAAAAAGGAAGTAAGAAAGAATCAGTTGTCTCCTTTTTCACTACTTTAGTACTTTGGAGTTGTATTTTTTACTTGGCACTGTGGCTTCCTACAGCTCTGCAAGATGCAAGCTCATATGTAGTAGCTTGATTTCTTTAAAAAGGTTTGTTTTTTTTAAAAATAATATTATTAGCATTTACATTTGAAAAATCCATCAAGTCTCATGAGATAATAAAAAATGTGATGAAAATCAGAGTTGATGGTATTTCCTTGTCCAGCTGGACTATATTTTGACTTGACTGAATATAAAATGCACAGAAAAATCTGCAAGGCCTTAAGCAGCTCAATGTGATTCTAACTGCAAATTAAAGCCTTCATTGTGTATTCTGTTATTATTTTATTGAAGGGATACATTCTACATTCATTAAAAAAAGAGTGGTTTTCAGATAAAGTTGGAGAAGTACTTTATCTCTTCTTAGAAATATGCTGATGCTATATTTTCCACATTATTTCTACCAATGTTTGGAAACATAAACTAGAAGAATTACATGTAATTATTACGTGATTTTGATTTACTATGTGACAGTTTTTAGAGTTCAAAAGAAATTATATCAACAAATTTTACCTTCATACACATTTTAAAACAGTTTCAACTTATTATGTGGACTTATTTAAGAAACTATGTTGATGTTATGACATCTTAAAAAAATCTTACTTTTTCACTGAAAGATATACAGGAAATCCATCACTACTCAATATCTCTATAGGATTCTTGCTTGACTGGAGTCAAGTCTCCAGCTGCTGTGAGATTTAATAACACCCTGGTTATGATATCATCCAATAGCAAAACCTTCTGGACAGCTGGAACAATTTTTACACTAATGCTGTAATTAGATACATAGAATTGTCTTGGTACAGAAAAGTACTTAAGGCTCAAACAAAATACAATGTACCACTTACTAGCCAAAGGTCAAAGAACTTGTTTCCAAATCTGCCAGCCTGTTCTTTAGAAGAATTGTCTGGGAAACACTGATCCTTTAGTCAAACCCTAGTTTGACTAAATAACTTCTATAGAAAGACAGAAATACTGTTTCCAACTGAAATTATTTTTCCTATTTTGCTCTCACATTTATTCCTTAAGCCATTAGATCAATGTTTTTCTCCTAGATGTAAATCATTACTTTAGTTTGGATCTCTTTCGTAACAGATGTTTTAATATACTTTTTTATTTTTCTGAAAGCAAATATAAATATTTCATAAGAAAATGCTTGTGACCAGAAAGACTGAAGGCACATCTGCATATCTGGGCTGATTATACCCGTGTGATTTGCAAGCCTGGTCAGCCCTTAAGCTCCACAGCAGGTGAGAACTAGATGAGAACCTTGCAATTATGTCACACTTCTCAAAGATTGCCATTTAGACAATTTAGTTGATTTATTGGTGAATTGCTGATAGTTCTTCAACTATCTTTGGTTATTGATTCAGACTTATGGAAGGTGCTGTTTGGAATGTGAACTCTTTTAAGACCCAAAGTTTTGCATATCATTATTATAGAAAACCTGAATCTAGCCTACAGATAAAAGATTAAATGAGAAGTCCTTGAATGATTTGAAAAACTGAAAGCTGTAAAACTTTTCGAAATGGTAAGGTTTATTAGGAATAAAATCTACAAATGTTTGCTAAAAATAGGATCTAAATCTGTTCCTTTAAATTCACAACAGATTTAGATCTCATTTAGATCCCACTATCTATGATAGTCTGAGTTTTAACTGCTACACTAATCAAAAAGGAAACGATTCAAGCTTCTTAATGCACTACAGTATTATTTTTACTTAGTCAATAGCTACTTGAATGAATGTGAAATGAGTTAAAGTGATTTGGCTGGGATTCAGTAATGCATGGGAAATACTTAAGATGCAGTTGAGAAGGCTGCAATCAAATTTAATCCAAGTAAAATAAATACCCATCCCCATAAGTGGCAGAAAACTTAGTATAATAGTGAAGAAAAATATGAGTGCAAAAGATTAACACGAGAGCCTTGCATCAGTTAGCTATTTTTTTGTACAAGGTGGTGTACTCAGGCTGAGGAATAGAGACTAAAATCTAGCAGATTTTTAAAACTGACCAGCTATATTTTGTACAAGGTGGTGTACTCAGGCTGAGGAATAGAGACTAAAATCTAGCAGATTTTTAAAACTGACCAGCTATATTTTGTACAAGGTGGTGTACTCAGGCTGAGGAATAGAGACTAAAATCTAGCAGATTTTTAAAACTGACCTTTGATTCTCTCCACACAGACAAAAAATAACTCCAATAAAAATTAAAAATCATTTTTCTGGAGGACAGAGAAAAGGTTGATGGAAGTGAAAATGGTTAATTTCACAGAAGATAAATTAAAGAATTGTACTAAGAGAGATAATTAAATAAATAAGGTAGTTAAACATGTTTCTGAAATATTGCACTGAAGAGCAAAGGGAAACTTCAATGTTAGATATGTAAAACAAAAAACTTTTGGCAGCAAATAGCCACCATAACCTGGTGAATTTGTGACATTGTTCACAATATGATGTGGAATTTTTGGGGGTCAAGAAGATTCATCAAGGTTTTATTAATTTTTCATTGACCTCTTAAATCCACTCTATCTCCCACATTGTGTCCTATCACTGATATCATGACAGATTCCTGAGTAAACCCTGCCTTATTTGTGCAGCAAGGGCCAGAGAAAATGGTTTCTGAGAGGATGGTGCCTCTTGACCTTACAGAGTGAGTTTGTACATGGATGAGAAGCTGAGCATTCTGTGTGGAAAACTGTTCTATAAAACCAAAATATCATGGTTTGATTTCTGACAGCTGCATAACAACCCAGCAGTTCTTGCCTTTCCCAACCTACCAGCTGTCTAACTAAAAATGGAAATGATTTATGTTCCCCAAAACCCAGCTGACTGACAGGCAGTGCAGGGAGGAGTGGCAGAGCCCCACTGTGCTACAGCACCTCTAGGGCAATGGGAAGGAAAGGGGGCAGATCACAGGGATACTCCCTGTGCAGGGATCAGGGAGATTTCTCTCCCCCAAAAGTTGAGCTATGCACGCCCAGGCGTGCAAAAGAGCTGGCCTGTGTTTTTTAGTGAAATTCAGGAAGAAATGCACTACCCCAAAGGGTATATACTTGTAACCAGAGGTGGATGGTATGGTGGATTATATATGTTCATCATACAGGATGCAATCTGATAGCTCTTTGACACAGTGTATATGTACACTAGTTTCAGGAGGGTAAAAATATAAACTCACTGGAGTCACTGATTTCCCTAGGTAATAGAGTTATTCAGAGGATATTAGTTGACAGCTACACCCACTTGCAGTCATCAGTTCTGCAAGGGCTGGTATGGAAGTTTAAAATGCCAGTGTTCATCTCTTTCTCTCCCCTAAGTCTTCATTATAATGCATCTCACTATTTTTTAGAAACTTTGTCTACTTTTTTGGCAGATGTGACAGGCGGCTGTAACATTGATACCATCAGTGCTGTTCATCCTGCCTTTTCTTCTTACAATGATTCTTAGCACTTATTAATTAAGAGAAATAGGAAAGGTGCAATCAATTTATTTAATGTAGTTAATTAAAAAGAACTAGTGGGCTGCTATCAGATAAAATATAGCTTGGGAAATTGCAATTTGACAAATTTTAATCAATTTCTATTTTCTTTCCCTTTAAACATAATTGTGCTTCTCAGAGTTTTCTTTCATTAACCAAAATATTTTATGGCACACAGGAGGGAAGCTTGAACAAAGCTTTCAGCTTAGCAAAATATAAAGACACCCTGTACATCTAGGACTCACATTCTTCAAAGTTCACTGTTTAGGCAGGGGGAGGAGCAAGGATGGAGAAAAGGCTTTGAATGATTGTAAGAAATGGATTTCCTTTTACTTCCATTTGCTTACCTATCCATAGCTATTAACATCATTTTAAAATATGGTTTATAAGATAAAATTTTGAAATATTGTGTGCCATATGCACAAATATGCTGGAAGTTAATTAAATCATGTGTAATTTTAAATAATTGAGCTAAGTACAGCCAGAGAGTTCAGTGGGACTCATAATGAAATCCTTAGCAGAGTATTTAATTACCTTCTTGTGCAATGCAACAGAAAAATATTTGGCCTTGCAAAGTGATCTAAAGGTCAGGAGATTCATCCTGCATTAGATGAAAGACAGTGCCAGGCAGATCAAGAAATACACATAAAATAAGGAGGCAGCTCAGGAAAATGAATACTTTAGCTGATCTTTTGTGGTAGGGTTGGAAATAGGAGAGAGAGGTTGCTAATGACCTAAGTGACCACTTCAAGGCTTTGCAGTTCACCTGCAAACAACCTGAGGTTGGAAAGGTATGTTTATATCCATCTAAAAGGAAAAGCACCTTGAACTGTGTGTCAGAAGAGCTTCTCAAAATTTCAGCTCATTTCTGTTGGGAAAAATATTTTGAAAAAGCCTAGGTCCCATTTAAAATACTCATCTTAAAATTTAAGTTTTTTCTTTTTTTATCATTGGAATTATGGGAATTAAAATGACATATTACAAAATCTGAAAAAAAGATCCTTCTTGATTAAGTTAAGAGGAGAAGACATGAACAGCAGGAAATCCCCAAAGAATGAGGGTGGTCTCAAATTGAAGGAAAATATTGAGTGCTTGCTGCTTTTAGAAGAGACATAATCTTCCTAGGTTACTACCCATTTGCAGAGCATCGTATTAATGCATCTTATTGGATCACAGACCTTATTTTCCCAGGTGTAAGAACTAGTTCTGTGAGAATTAGTCCATAAATTCCTCAATGTCTTTGCTGAAGACACGAATCATGGAAACTTCTGAGCTGGAAGGAACACAGAGCTGAGCTCCTGGCTCTGCACAGGACAATCCCCAAAATCAGACCATTTCCCAAGGGTGTTGCCCAAATGCTTCTTGAACTCTCTCATGTTTGGTGCTGTGACCACTTCTCTGAGGAGCCTCTTCCAGTGCTCAACCACACTCTGGATAAAGAATTGTGAATTGACAAATTACTTGTGATCCAGTGGATATTCTGCATAATGATACAAATTGGAGGACAATACCTTTTTCATCAAGGGAATATATTCTGTATCAGGCCTTTTACTCTGCTCATTTACCTCCTTTCTACCTTGATCTTTGTTTTCCTTATTCCAATTTACATTGGGTGTTTGACTCGGTGCAGTGGGAGTGGGTAGCAGGGCTGAAAGATGATCCTCACAGAGAAGTTATGAACCAGGAAAAGTTATAAAAAGTTATGCATTTTTGCATTTCATTGTTATAAGCTGGTAAAACTAAGGGAAAACAAAATTCTGTCTTCTATATAATTCCACAGGTTCATAGGATGCAAAAGTTCTGTAATTGAAATTATTATTGTATTGTTCAATGGAGAACAGAAGAACTTCTACACTATTAAATCTCTGGTAGTTTTGCTGCATGCTGATAGCTCAGTGATTGCAAAACATGCACTAGATTTGCAACCACCATAAATAGAATTTCCATATACTTGTATAGTACTTAATTATAAATACATTCCTTTCATATTAAAATAACAAAGGAAAAAACAATGACTGCTTTATGGCACAACACAGAAATACTCTTCTGTTTGTGCCAATTAATTGCATCCAGTATGTATAGAGTGTCAGAAGAGTTGTTCAGGATGGATTTCAGAAACAATTGATTAAAGACAGAAAATTTATTTAGATTCCCATAAAATATACTGTCTATGATAGTTTTAACAGAAAACTGAAAAGAAATTATACAATTTTTATGGCAGAAGTAGAACAAAATCGTGGACAGAGAGGAAAAGAGTTTGAATTTTTGCAGGAAAAAGTATGAGAAATTAATTCTGTTGATGTACACTACATTTTTAGAAGTGAGAAAATACTGTTTTTCTGTTGAAAAATGCTGAAAAGTGGAAGTCAAGAAAGGAAAAGGTGAAGATGGTGAGGCAGAAATTATGAATTCATAAGTGTAAGGAAAGGGAAAATATGATTAAATTATAACAGCTTTGTTTACTTATCTAGATATTTCGATGTGAAATTGCTACTGAAAGGTGTTTTTAAAACATATCTTTATTTCTGCTGTGCACTTTTTCATTATTCTACGGACCAGAAGTTTCTAGAATTAGTTTCTGTGGAAGTGCCTGCTGTAAGTGCACGTGTGTCCTTGGGCTCGTGTGGCAGGAAGGTGTTTGCCCGCAGGGATGAGGCTGCTGCCTTGCCAACTGCACTGCCATTGGCAGGGCTAGGCTGGTTTAGAGCAGCTGGAAACGGGGTCCATATACACATTGTACAAGGATGATGTCTGTAATAACTCAGTCTGCTGTAGGCAAGTTTTGGCTTAATAAACAAAGCTATGAAGGGAAATGCAAAAGCGTATTGCCATCACAGGCTTGGAACTGCTGAAAGGCTCTTACAGTCCTTGCATCATAAATATCTCTCATGTACTAAGCTAATGCCTTTGGACTGATGCAGTATGGCAAAATAAAAAGACCATTTTGCATTTAGTTTAAAAACCTTAAATACCATGACAAAATACAGCATTAATGCTGAATTTTCTGTTTTTAGAGTCAACAAGTGAATTCTGTTTCTTAGAATTTATCCTGCTACTTTATTGCCTTTGGAAGCAATTTGAAAGTGTTGGGTGCATAATAGTCAATAAATCATATGAGGGAAGAAGAAAAGTGCCTTTGTTCTTGAACAAAAATGGTAAAGGCTGCAAAATTATGCCTTTTGTAAAGGGAAAAATAAAATAATACACTAGAAAATAAATAATAAATAAAATAAATACAGATTTGAGGTAGAGTCAAACTGCAATAAGGTTGAAGAAGAGAAAAATTATTCAAATCGGTCTGCCATAAACTGTTGATTTCAGAAACAGACTAAGGTTTTATTCATAACAGACTTTTCACTTAACTCTTATCTTTACATTACGTTATGTCACTGATGAAATACAGTAGCTCATGCAACAATCATCAGGAAGGCAACATTTTAATTGCAAGTAAATGCAAGTATGTTAAATCTAATCTCCAAAGAGCAAATATTTACCAAGCGTTTATGATCACAGATAGACTTGTAGAATAAACAAAGTGTACAGTATCAGCTTGTCTCCATCTGTACTTGACTATTTTTTATTTAAAAAAGAATTAGACTACTGAATTTAAGGTACAGCACTGGCTCAATGCAAACCTTCATTGCTCTCCTGCAATACTAAAGACCACAAACAAAAATGCATTCTTATATGGGAGAAAAATTGCAAAAGACACTTTAAGATTTGAAGACTTTAAAGGGCTTCATAATATTTTAAATAAACTACATATGTGTTTTGATTTCATTAGTTGTGATCTGTGGTTTTTTGTTTCTATGTAGATGGGTATATGAATTTCATACTACTGAAGGAATTAAACAGTTCTTTTTGTCATTCAAGTCAGAAACAAATATTATGAAAATTATCTGCTTTTTGAGTTTGTTGAAAATTGTATGACAAAATTATTAGTATTTTGAAGATAAATTTCAGTACTGACTATCATGTGTCTTGTCCTAAATGTTATACAGTACCTAACTTGAGGAAAAAATAGACAATAAAAACAGGTACAAAGAGAATTAAATCATATATTTTAAAAAGCTGGATTTAAATGCCTTGTACAAGCATAAAATCAACACAAATTAAAATGACAGGAATTTGTCTGTCTGCATTTAAAATATTTGGAATAGAAAAAACTCTTGAGACAGCAGGAATTGCATTTATCCCTAATAATGATCACATAAGATAATCATATATTTTGGGAAGGAAAATTAGTTTTATAAACCCTACTGACTTACAAAATAATATTGAAAATGTACTATTAGAGGAAAAAGACTGAGACTTTAAGAACTTAAGGGTAACTGCTGTGATGTAGTTCAGTGCTTTCTCTGAAGGCTTTAGGTGAAGTCTTCTTCAAGGATGGAAAATGACAATTAAAAAGTTACAGTTTTCTCTTTGGAAAAAAGACTAAATCCTTATCAAGCTTCTATAATTAAGGCTGTCACCAGATTGAAATCTTTCTAATGCAGTTTGATATTTGAGGGACAGATGACTCAGGATCCTATTATTGTGTTGTATGAAAATAACCTAAAATACTAAATTGAATAAAAAACTGATATTTGGTAATTGGTGTAAGAAACATTCTGTCCTATAACTTGGGAACATAGAATTATGTGGTCTCACTGAACCTAGCAAGACACTCAGAATAACATTATTTATGTGGCCTTTCTCTTTGATTCTTGAACCTAAAGACCAATCATAGGTGAGAATAAGTAGCTTTGACAAAGAAACAGGCATAATTTACATTTTCTTTTCTCCGTCAGCATCACTATTTTCTCCATCACTACTATTTTCTTTCTCCTTGGGCTGAGATTTTCCTATAAACTAAAAGGGTTAAAATTCATGTAACAGTGAGTAAAGAACAGCTCTAACAACTTTTAACATCCACTCTCCATATTAAAATGTTGGACACTAATTTACATGCTAAGAAAAAAAAAAAAGAGAGAGAATTTTAAAAATGAGCTATTCCAATGTAACAGCATCCCAAAATGAATTTCCCTCCCCATTGGATGCATTATATGGTGACTGTGCTGAACTGTGTTCCTTTCAAAAGAACACAGGACCTTTTAACTTCAAACATTCCCTTCAATGCCACATCCAATCCATGGAACAGATTGAAGAGAATGAAGAATGTGTCAAATTTTACCCCTCCATGATAACAGTGACAGTTCTCCCTTCAGCATGGTGAGCCCCAGCCACCTCTCTCTGTCCCCAGTACTGGAGCTGGTGCTGTTTTGTACAACTAAGCCCATAATCATTGCGTGATCCAAGGAATGGCAGTGTCCAGTCTTTGCCCCTTCCAATCTGAAAATAAACTGGTATTTGAGATCCATGCCTTTCAACCACGGGCAGTCATATATGAAAGACAGTGTCACACCCACATCTTTTTCACACATCTTGTTAAAAGAGTCAAAACCACCTGCCAGTTTCTTCACGTGTGCCTCATCAGATTACCTGCTCCTAGTGATGAAAAAGGGGGCAATACCCAGCTCGAGTTTGTTAGGAAATAGAGGCAAGGCACATGCACTGCTAGTAATGCTGCTGCTATTGAAAATTTGTGTTCCGGAACCCATTATGCAAGACTCCAGTTTGTGCTCACAACCTAGAAAGTGATTTTAGGAAAAAGAAATCAGTAATAAATGCATGAGGATCTCAGGACTTAAGTTTTTTCTATGGGGTAATATTTCCATGATGGTGTTCTCATAGTCAAGAAAGTGTGTTATTACACAATATATAGTTATCATAATTGAGGAGATGTCTTTTGTTACACAATTTGTTGACTGTCCTAACTCAATACCTATGAGAGAGAGAATTAATTGTTCACTTTGTCTCCTTCCACAATTAATTACTGTGAGCAGCAAGGGAAAGGACAATGAGATATCTACTTCTGTCTGAATTACTGCAAACTACAAATTTAAGCTAAAAATCCTGCCTGTTCTTAATTTACCTATTCCTAGATAAGATTCCCATTCCCTCTCATTCAAATTGCTGCTGCCTTCAGGAAATTGCTGTTCCTTGTCTGTACCAGGCAGTCATGCTGCTCAGCCAGCGAGAGCAAATAAGCACTAAACAGACACTGGTGGCACCAGGAGTTTTGAGCAAGCTTCATTACCGCCAGCCCGTGTTTTCCTGCCTGGTTAGTCACTTTTAGCTCTTCAGGTGCCGGCAGTGACTCAGGGGAGCTGGCTCTGAGCTGGTGTCCCGGGGCGAGCGGCCGGAGCGCTGCCAGCACGGCGGCACCAGGCAGTCTGCCGGGGCTGCGGGCACGGGTGGCAGCGGCTGCAGCTCGGAATCCGTCATCCCTCCCTGTCAGCACGGAATCCGTCACCTCTCTCTGTCAGGACGGAATCCGTCATCCCTCTCTGTCAAGGGCTGCCGCTGAAACCGCGCAGCTCCCCGCTGATGAAAAGCAGACCGCGCCGTTTGAAGGCGCGTCGTGTCTGTCGCTCTTTATCTCCACCTGCTGGGGTTGTTCCAAACATTCCCAGCTCCAACCTCTTTCCTAGGGGTGGGAGTACAGAAGATGCAGACATGATAAGCGAATCCTAGTGATGGTTATAAGTACGCTTAACTAAAGATGAATAGAAAATTGTGGATATGTAAAAAAAACCCACAAAAACTTTGAAATTTTAGAATGTTTCAGATGAACTTATCCTGAACCTTTACATTTTCTTGCACTTTGAAGGGACTCTCATTTCTATCTTTATGCTGCTATGTAACAAAGTAATAGAAATTATAGGGATGTTTAAAATGAAGAATCGAATTCCAAGAAAAACAGTCTCCAAAGGCAGATTTATTTTTTTATTCGTGTTTGAGAGGGATGCCAGTTTCTGTTAGAACTTTAAAGTACACCTTTCTGCTATACTTTAGCACTGGTAGCTTTCTCCTTAAATGATAAAAGATAATGTTCATTTATAGAGATTTAAAACATTTGAAAACACATAGTAAAATCATAAATTCATGGAATGGTTTGGGTGGGAACCAAGGATCATCTGATTCCAGCCTCTCTGCCATAGGCAGGGACACCTTCTACTAGATGAGCTCAAAGCTCCATCCAGCCTCATCTTGAACACTTCCAATTATCCTTGAACACATGATGGGATGTCAACAGCTTCTCTGGGCAATGATATCTTTAGAAAACTATATGTTTAAAACCAATACTTTCTTAACAATACTTTGAGAAAAACTGGAATTTTTGTCAGATCTCAAGGCTTAGATAACTGGATGCACAGGAGTATCAGTATCACAATTTAAAATGAGAAGGAGAAATACTCTTATTCATTAATAAAGTATTATATGTATGGAACTTTGTGTGAAGATAAAGTAAATGGAAAGAATGAATTTTTCACATACTCTGACAGTGAGATATCTGTGGTTTATTTATCTCTTATAGAAAAGTGAATTCCATTGAATAGGCTCAGTGCTTTTGAATTTTCCATCTCCTTTGCTCATACATTTTTTAGAGCACAGTTCTATCATTGCAGCAGAAGATACCTGCTATGAAACACGATGGTCATAAAAGGAGAAGTGATTTAGTATTGACGGCTGGGATGAAGAAAACCCTTTAATTCCAGCTACATATTTTCAGTTCGTTTAGTGGCATGGGATTAACACTGATAGTTTTGACACTGCTTCTTGCCTGGGGAGGTCCAAGGTGTCCTCTTCATGGACCCAAGCACTGAGCATTGTGCTGTTACCCCTGCAGATAATATCATGCCTACTGTGTTTTCACCTTGAGTGGATGTGAGAAGTGCTTTGATGACACAATGAAGGGCTTTGGCTCTTGTTGATTCTACCAGCTGTTGGGGTACTTGGGGTGGCACACTTAGAATTATGGTCAGGGCTGTAGATATCTTCAGAGCTGAAAAACAATGGCACAACTGAATGTATGGATTGCCAACATCTGGAAACATTGCAAAACAGGTATCCTGAATAACCTCTTTTAGCCATGTAAATAATATTAGGTACCTATGGTCTAAATCCCATAGGAAGTGACCTGAGAGTGACTCTGAGAGTGTTGTAGAGTGTTGACATTGTTTGGTTGTTTTTATGAGGGGAGAGGGAGTTGGGAGCTTTTGTTTGTTTTGTTTGTTTGGGTTTTTTGGTGGGTTTGCCTTTTTAAAAAAATCTTGCTTAATAGGAGATGTCAATGAACCTTGTTAAATAAAAGCAGTTTTCTCAGGATCACTACCATATCTTTGATAAGGAAACACAGACAACAGATGCTATCAGTGGTTAAGATATCAACATCAATGAAGAGATCATGAAAAATCAGATTTTTAAGGAATAAAGAAGGAGAATTTTCTGAACTTTTTCATCTTGTTTAAAAAAAACAAGAAAACTTGGATAGATGAGAGACTAGAGATAATCAGAAAATGGAAGATACTGTTTTCTCCAGAATCACAAATTTGGATTAACTCAGAGACTAGGGTTCAGGAGAGCTTATCAAAATTTTTTTCTCAAAATCTGAAGCTATAGTGAATTAAACTCTTTATAGAACATTTTCAGCTAGTACAGAATAAACTATATAAAATCAATAAATTTTCTGTGGTCGGGAAATGCATTATATTGTAGCATCCATGTATGAGATACGCAAGTGTATTTTTCATAGCACATCATTCATGCACTACAAAACATTTTGTTATGACGTGTTATTTAAAAACCAGAATTTGTAATGTGATGCTACAGAAATTCTATTAATTTAGATGTATTCATGGCCATACAATGACTTGGAATCTTCAGAAAGAAATGTTTAAAAAGTGCAAAGTTTTTCATTGAAACCACTTTATCCTATATAAAATGCACTCTTAATGATATAAAAATATTTCAATCTATAGATATTTCAAATTTCTACTAAACCCTGATATTATAACCTACTTTTATGAGGCATTATAAAGCACATACATTGTTTATAAAACTTTAACAACTACTGTAGGAGTACTAGGAATATTGCTAGTTTAAATTTATGGCCTCATTGTTTAGAACTTCTTTTTAACAAAGTCAGACCCTAAATGTGTTAATTTTGTCCATAACTAAAAATAAGACTAACCAAATCTGCTCTTATTTGACTAAAAATTAGAGGATGGGTTGAGTTCTTGAACTTAGGCATCCTTCTATTTTTGTGGTGTTTCATGCCTGGTCTCCATCAGACACTCTTGATTCCTCATTGTGTCCCTGATGTCTTGTGTTCAGCCTATAAGATCAGATTTTACAGATGATTTAGAGACTCTCATATAGCTCTGGTGCTCATGTTTAGGCAGCTGAAGTCACTGCTGTGTGCACTGTTAGGCCATCAACCAAAGAAGGATTCAGTTTAATACAGCTACATTTGGGGGATTCTTTGTAATCTAAACTCCTTGTACCGTCCACAGGGATCAGTCATTCAGTTCAGTTGCCTAGAAATAATCACCCAATGTCAGCATGAAATGCTTTAGGATCTCTCACCTGATTTCCCCATTTTGCTCCAGAAGAACATGGGTTTTCCATGAGTTTATCTGTTGATCCTCCGTGGATATCTTGGATTCTCCAGGGCATCTCAAATTACACTACAAGTCTTTGTTTCAGCAGATTTATCCGGGCGTTACTCGAGTCAGAGGATAGAATCTGCAGTCACCCAGCTGACTGGGTGTTGGTGTCCACACTGGGCTCTCTGTAGCCCTCCAGACACCTCTGAGTAGGTACTTACACTTATCTGCCTCCTGCCACTAGCAGAGTCTCATCTCCTATATTCCTTTCAGAGGAAATGGGAGATCAAGAGACAGGAGATCCACATGGCTCTTCATCTGGAGGGAGCTTGAGTGGCTAAAAACTAAGTGAAATGAATCATACTAAAAAGTCATGGTACTCAAATTCCTGCTTTATTTCCTTTCTAGCAAGAAACAAGAAAAGAAAAGAAGTAGGAACTAAAGAAAGGCACGAAAGAGAAAGTGTGTGGGGAGAAAAAGAGAAAGGAAATAAAAGAAAGGGGAAGGAATGAAGGGAAAGGAAGAAAAGAAAAGAAAGAAAGAAGGAAAGAAAGAAAGAAAGAAAGAAAAGAAAGAAAGAAAGAGAAAGAAAGAAAGAAAGTGCAGCTTCTAACTTGCTAAGCATCTCCCCACACGTGAACATGGTGCACATGCACACGTGTGAATATATGTGTCTGTGGGTATGTATGTGTTTGTGTGAGTGTTTGAAGTCACCATTAATACAGGAATGCATCTACTGTTTAGAAAGAGAAATAAACACTGTCAAATCTTTCAGGATGTGTGAAAGCACTGACCCTGTGTTTGTGCCCTGGAGCTATTTATTTTGTCTTTATCCTAAGCTCTTTGTTGAATAAATGTCTTCTGCTTCCACAAGGAACTAAAGACCACTTAGCTAACTGAGATCTAAAACATTTGTGTTTTTTATCTGCACCGTGTTTATTAGAAGTATTTTAATGACAGAATAAATTTATCACTTGCTACTCATACTATAGTGCTTGTTAATGTTCAGGATTAACATTTTTGTTTTTCATTATTACTTAAATTCATTGGTGTGGAGAAGAGATGGAAATTTTTTTGGTAATTGTGCAGATCTACAACTAATAAGAACATCTAGGATGTCATGAACATGATAGATACTGACTAAAAACTATTTTTGCTGTGTTGGAGCAGAAATAAGAGTAACTGTGCTGAAAAGTGAACCAGAAAAGGCAGATGCAGAGAGATATAACCTGTCCTTCAATTATGCACATACACAAGCTTGTGAGAGGGAGGCTCTGCTGTCCCATCTGTGTGCAGATAATATTGACAAAACTAATTCCATACTATAATTCAGACCAAGGAACCTTACAATAAAGTAGAAAAAAAAATATGATATTTTATGTCAATATCTGACAAATGGAAATTGCATGCAGCTTATCAACCTCCCTTTCTTTCCTTTATCAATTACAGGCAATTATTCTTTCCAGTTATTACACTATTGTCTTTACTTCCTTGTTTTGTTACAGTGCAATTTTGCAGTAAGTGTCAAAGGTGGCAGGTACATGAGGAAGGTAGAAGTGAGGAAGCAGTAAAGCTGAGATGGTATCACTTGTTAAAGCACAGTTTTAGTTGGGGAAAAAAAAAGAAGAAACCTAAAAAATATATTTAAGAGATGCTGAGAACTAAAATGTATGTCTTTTGATAATCATGGGCTCTATAGAAAGATACTGATTTTATGGCAGAGTAAATTCTCTATCCCTTTGCCTCTCTTTGCCATATTCCACAGGAAAATTTTCTTTCTCTTTTCCCTAGGCTGAAAGAACCTCACCATCTCTCTGCCTCTCTTCTGCCTTCCCCTAATTACATCTCCTCTACTCCACAGTCACCAACTATCTTTTCTTTCAAAGTTGATCTAATTGATACATATCTAACTAAACTCTGAGTCATTGGTCTCTACTAGTATCTAGTTTTTAAAGTTCTTTCAGACCTAAAAAAAGGGCCTGTATGCCTGAAAGCCTGTCTAATTTCTCCAGCCACACCAGGTGGTAGAATAAAAGGTACTGTGTCTGCCTGCAGACCTTGCCTTGCTTTGTTAGAGCCCTCCTATGGAGCACCGGTGTGAGTTCAGAATTCCCTCTACTTGAACCTGAAGTGCTGGGGAGCAATTTTTTGACAAAGCATTATGAGTCATTAGTGACTCAGAAACTGAGCTGGCTCAGGCAATCCCTGGGGGATTTATATCAAGGCATTCAATATGATTGATTCCCTAGTACTGAAAGCAAGAAGTTCCTCAAGGTACCTGGCGACCCCAAGAATGGCTTAAATTGTCATCTCACATGGCTCAGTTCTGGCTCTCTTGTTTGAGGTGGTTGGTATCCCCTTAAACGCCAGCTTCTTCCAATTTTCAAGTTTTTTTGGGAAATGAAAACTGCAGAAGGCATGACAAATAGCAACAATAATCCAAGACTAAAATTGCTGTCGAAAGTAAACGTGTTAGAGTTCTTTTGTACCTAATGTAGAAGTTAAGAAAAATTAAGGAAAGTGGTAAGGAATTTATAGTAAAAATAATATAAGGACTGCAGAATACTCTACATCTTCTTTCCTTAACTTTAGAACATAGAATAGTTGCCAAAACCTAAATATTTTTTGTTTCCTTTCAGAAGCCATCAGAACATCATAACTTATTTAGGAAAGGGCTAATTTAGTAACAAAAGAAAACTGAACAATTAGCTCTATAACCAGGGGAACAGCTGTACTTGCCTTAGTAAGGACCTTTTTTAGCTTGTTAGTAAAAGAAAAAAGAAAAAGAGCATATGTGCATTAAGTAGAATAATAGTCATCCATTTCTACTTAGAAGAACAATTATTAGTCTGGAGGCCTAATCTACAGGTTTAGAGTTTCCACCCTGTTTAGACCACAACTCCTGCAGACTGTCTGCAGGTCTCGGGCCTCTTGTGAATCCTCTCAATCCTCATAAACTGGCTGTGGTTTTTCTGTAGAACTGTACTGTGAATCCAGTCTGAGTATGTTCCTGGAAAATGTAGGAACAGAAATACTGCTAACTCTGTTCTAGGGGATCTGCCAAAAAGAAAGGAAACACAATCACCATTTCACAATTTCATTCCCTCTATAAACTTCACCTCTGTAATATTTAGGCTGAGTTTTCTGAAATATTTTTGTGAAGGGAAAATACAGATAATTTAAAGGATTTTAAACATGGAATTTCTTATTTTGTTTTACAACATCAAATGAAGCAATAGCTAGATTGATTTTAAAATAGATGATTGTTAATTGCCTGTATAGATATGCATTTGTCCTGAGAAAATATCAGTGAAATATATAAACCTTCATAGGGCTCAATATACATTGGACAGCAAGTGAATAAGGATGAGTCTTATGAAAGTGCAGATATGTGTGAGTCCTGCTGCATGCAGGCACCAAGGTTATCAAGGCCCAAGATCAGTCTGAGATCTAGCTGAGACTAATGCTATACCAGAATAAAACAAAGTAAGGATTTGTTGAAATCACTGACAAAACTGACACTATTTTCCACACAAGTATCACCTGCCTGTTTTACTTTTTATTGCTGTTCCTTTTTGAAACAAATTTTAATTTAGAAAATGATAATAAAAAGATCATAATTTTTTCAAGAAGTAAAAATATACAATTCTTTTTTTTTTCTCACCAAAGATTATTTTTATTTTGTTGGTTTTATGTTTTCTCATTAGTAGCCTGTGTTTTCATTCTAAGGTGCTCCTTTAAGGAGAATGCCTGAGTTTCTCTTCACTGCATCATTGTCCTAACTCCCCTTGCCAAAATTAAGTTGATGTTTCAGGTGGTCAAAGCTCCATTGAAAGCACATATTTTAATTCCTTGTCATCTCTGAAAATCAGATCATAAATTTAATTTTGGCAAAGTCACCTAGAAAAAAGTAAAACAAGAGAAAGCAATGCCGTAAGATAATGAAGATTCAGACAATATTTTTTGAAGACAGATGCCTGAAAATGTGGCTCTCCTCCATCCATGTAATGCCTGTGTTAATGAACTAAATGAGGTCAGGGCAAGAAACTGAGAATTTTCATGCTACACAGTGTTTAATTATTCATGTTTCTTTGGCATGGTTTTGGTTAGGCTCATTAGCACTATCTCAGACAATGCCTGGGTAAGATAAGGGGACAGCATTCCCCGAGGACAAACCAGTGAAATCATCCTGTTCTGGGATGTGTCACAGCTAGTGACACATTTCCTTTGCCAACAATCCTACTGAGCAGGAGGCAAGGGAGCCTTCAGCTGGGTGGGAATTGCTCCCAACACAGCAGCCCCAGAGAGCAGCCTGGTGGGAGGGGGTCAGCCATCAGGTGCTTTAGGGCCTTTGCAGTCAAAGAAGGTTCCAGTGTAATTTCCTGCCTTTCAGGAAACTGCCCAAACCATTAAGAGCAAGATTTTGAGAAAACAGGGTTTTGACTTATATTTTCCATTTCAGTCCATACACTTAGGTAGTCAGGAAAGGGAATTCATGGCTGTAGAAGATCTGGGACTCCTGCCTGTTGTCTGGGGAAAGTCAAAAGAGTACTCTTGAAATTATTTCAGTTTATGGTGGGGTTGTTTTCTGTACTAACTATCAAATAGGAAATTTATATATCAAAAACATATGGAGAGGGGTTCTAAATCTATAGCTCACTACTCAAAACCATTTCTTACTAGACTGCCTACTTTGTTCTTGCCCTACTGTTCTTGAACACATTGCACAGTATCTCCTTTCTGCCTCCTGAAATCTCCTTATAGCCTTGAAATGAAGTCTGAAAAGGGCTATTTCAATATAGAGTGCAGAAGACAAAAGGCAATCGAAGCAGAATATACACAGCTGTACTTTTCTCCAAACCCATACATGACTGGCCACTTGATTTATTTTCTGGTTTATTTTCTGTATTTTGTTGTCTTGCTTTGTGTGCTGTGTTGCTGTGCTGTTTCTCTGCAACACAGGTTACTTTGTCATGATAATTTAATATTGTGTTAAAAATGCCCTGAAGATCTGCATAGTGAGAACTTCTAGGAGGGTGGAGAGGGGAAAAATAAAATCACACACTTTCATACACTTGTGAAATGAAGTCTGCAGCTTCTGGCTCAGCGTTTATTTCTCAAACAAATCTGCAATAATAATTTCCATTCTGAATGCACTCCCAAAGCAATATAATTATTGGCATCATTTCAATATACATTGAACATTGATGTTTAATTAATATTTTATTAATTTTTGATACTTAAAACCAGTACCTGGAAGAATATTTTATTGTGGTAGCTGTAGAAAATATGTCTGAGTTTCTGAGGTCATATGATAAATACTCAGACTCTATAGTGACCTGTAATTTTGGAATGTAGAAATGCACTGCCATTATTTTACAAGTGATAAATGGTGGGAAATTTGCCAAAGTGATAAAAAAAATAAAAATATTATCAATAATACAGATAGACGAGTGGAGAGGGGAGGGCAGTTACTCGTCCAAATCTGATTAATGAACAGAGTGGTTCTGCATTGAAGAGGGTTTAGATTGTAGTAATTGTGTAAATGAATTGCCATAATATGCCATAACCTGCTGTAAGAGGGTTTAATTTTCTTCTATGAAATGGAGAACCTTCTTTTTCCAATTGCCACTTATTTTCTGATTTTGATAGATGTATAGCAGCTGTACCTTTAATCAGCATAGTTCACCATGTATTGCTATCTTGTTACTAATATAGATAATATCTTTTTCTATTTTATTAACCCAGGGTTTTGATGCTGTTCAGATCAAGGTGGATCATGCAAACTGGATATACATTAATTTATTTATAGATACAGCCAATAATAAAGAGCAAGATAACTCGATGAGACTGAAGGAGTTAAATAGGTGTCATTATCCCTGTGTATAATTTTGTAATACATTGATGTTACACAGATCTAAATTTTAATCCAGCAACAAACTATGTTCTTAGGTGTACAGACAAAACAGGCTTCACATTTTTGACTGAAAATTAGACCTTCTTATCTTATAATATCTAATGTATGAGAAGTTATGAAGAAAGGCCAAAAGAAAAGCTGCAATGTGACCCTGGAAAAATAAGAAAGGGCTATCTAATCACTAATATTTTTTTCTGTAAATTAGGAATGATGCTATAAATAAATAAATTTTTTTTAAAGAGGTGTATTTTCAATATGGAATGTTTTTATTCCAAAATAGTTCCAGTTTTCAGCAAATTGCAATTTTGTTTTTCCATGCTCTCTCCTCCTAGTAAATTTCTGATTCTCACATGCTGCATAAATAACAAACTACAAACTACCCTTGTGATCATATGCAACACACCCACTCTTAAGGAAATCTTGAACTTGTTATTATTCTATGTGCTACCACAGTGTAAATACTACAGGTAATTTAAATTGCTTTACTCTTGTATACCCATATAAGAGAACCCTTTAGGTTCTCTTACCCTAAAACATTGTGTGCAGAGTTACATTTCAGGTTTTTTTCCTGTCACTGAAAAGGAGAAAATAATATTTTGAAATACTAAAGCTTGCAGAATTTGACTTATTCAAGTCCACTGAAAAGGAAGAGATGATTTTTCGGTATAAGCCTTCACCACAAAAATGTTATTCCTTACTCTTGTTAACTTTCTGCAGAGTTTCACTGATTTTGAATTCTGAATGGCATTTTACTTTCAATGTGAGAAAATCTGAACAGTTGGACTTGATTTTAATTCAAACCCCAAGTTTAAAATCAATAATTTGTACAGAGTTGTCTTTGCTGTCAACTGGCAGGCAAACTGCCATGGTGTTACACATGGGCTGTGCTCCACACATTCATATCCTCTGCAAAAATGACTATTCTCTCTACTTTGTGGAAAAAGAGCAGAAAATACTCTTCTATAAACAAAAGCTGAGTTTTGCAGTGCCAAACTCACAATAAGCAGAGGCTAGAACACAGCCAGGTTATGAGAATTTATTTTTTGAATAGTTTTTTTAAGCAAATTAAATAAATGTGTTGAGATATTTTCATGAATCTGAGAAATTCTTTGCTAACAATTTTCACTCTGAGCTTATTAAGAAAGAGTCAGGTTGGGAAATATATTTTGTCTGCCCGACAAATTGAACAGAACTGCTGAGCAGTGCACTCAGAAGTGAGAATTGTGAGCTCTGCCACTTTATTAAATTGTTTTGCTTCCTACTCGTTTTTCCTTATTTTAATAAGCAAACCTTGTCCATCATAATTCAAGTTACATAGACTGTGATTCTTAAATATTTTCCCAGGACTACAGGGAGAAAGAGAAGTCAATTTTTTGATAATGTTTCAGATGCCAGAGAAGATTAGAACACGAGGAAGAGTGCTGGAATAGAAAATTAATTTGTTGGCATTACAGCAATTTTGAAGAAGAGGTTAGGGGGAAAGTACATTAATTTTGAAAATAAAGCCTTTCTTCATACGTTGAATAATGCCTTGTCCTACTTTTTGCTTCATATATATTACAAATTGACTTTGACTGCTGCATAATTCTTAGGTTTAGAGGAATTTTTTCTGTTCCCCCTTCTATCACTTTCTAATAAAATATTAAGAAAATTAGACTCATCACTGTTGCAAATTTGACAGTTTTAATGAGGAAATATTTCTTGCCTCTAAGGCCTAATTGCAGAAAATTGAGTTTTTATATATGGTGAAACACTGAAATAAATTGCCTGCAGAAGTGGTAGGTGCCTCATCCCCAGAAACCTTCAAGGCCAGGCTGGGCTGGGATCTGAGCAGCCTGATGTGGCTGAAGATGCCTGTGGTCATTGTGGAGGGAATTGGACAAGTTGACCTTTGAAGGTCTCTTCCAGCCTAAACTATTCTGTGATTCTATTACATTTTTTTTATTGTCATGTCCTGCATTTCTTCATGGTAGCCTACTCTGCCTGCCCTCAAAAATTCCCCTTAAAATTTACAGTTAAGGATGATTTGCCAGAAATACATCTTGCTTTAAATACTGTGCTTTGAAAAAAGTGCAGGACTTTTGGTGTGCTGGTCACCACGATTTTTCTAGTTATAAAGGGTGTTTGTTGAGGGGTTTCATGTAGTATTTTACAATATATGAATATGAAGACAATTAAAAAAAAAAAGTTAATTTACATGAAAAAGAATATTTGTTACAATGTTTAGAAAAATAAATTGCAATTTTGGTTTGGAAATAAAACATGTTATTTTGCTTATATTTGCTTGCTTTATATGTATTGTCAGGACATCTACATGAAACCATTGGTGTGTTCTGTGTAAAGCAAAGATACTGCTTTGGTTCAAAGTATTCCCGATTAGAAATTCATAGAGGGGTACTGAAGTCTTGGTATGTGATCTGAGCCTGGGCCTTAGGGATACAACCAGCAAAATAATTTTTGCCTAACACTTCATCGAATGTGGGAGAAACCCCCAGTTATTATTACTATTGATACATTCATTTTCTGAGGCTAAATTACCTGTCATAATTATTATTAATCCCATACATGTATCTACCTTCAGCTGTATCTAAGATCCTACAGGATCTCAACAGTTATGTCACTTCTCTCCTTTGAACAAGAATAATTTAAATGTTTTTTTGCATATTAGCTCAGTCTTCCTGGTATTGAAATAAAACTCCTCCTAGCGCAAGCAATATATTATTGTCGTCTGCCAGAAAAAAATAAACAATAAAAGCAAAATTTTGGCAATAGCAGCAGCAGCTGGACAGGAGCTAAAAATAAGATTATCAGTGTATAACTAAACAATCTGTACCCAGAGACTGTTCTGACAGTGATGAAAAAACTCTACCCCAGATAATTAATACTTAACCAAATTTTTACCACCAAACATCCTTTTTGTTCTTATTTGGAGATTTTCTAGCACTAATAAATGTTTCTTTAAGATGCGTGTCAGATTCAAGATGTAGGAAAACACATGACATTCTGTTTAGTTCTCTATCCTTTTTAAAATATTTTTTAATATTTTCTTTTGTGTAATACATTTATATTTTTGTGGGTTGATCTATCATACAGTCGGGTTTTACCCTTAAATTGTAATTATTTGCTTAGAAATAATTTTATCAGCTGCATTTTTTTTAATGTGCATCATTTCTTGTTTATCTGAATTGCACTTCATCTTTAACGCAAATGACCAGCCACAAAATATGGATTTTTTCTAGTCTGCCCTTATTCTTGCTGTCAGATGGCATCATTTGGTACCTACTTGGTGTTGCCAGCAAACAGTAATTTTTCTCATTTTTCCAGAAGAAAAATTTCAGAACCTTCAGAAATACAGTCAATAGCAAAGTGATTGTGGCCTTTCACTTCAAGGGCAGAAAATAGGGATTCTTTCCCAACGTTTGTTTCCCACCTTTAAATCAGTCTGTTGTGGTGGTATTGTTTAATCATTTTCTTGTTTGTCAATCCTGCTGCTGTCTTTTGTCATTCTTTTATGAAAGTGTGCGTGCAGAGTATGTTTCAATGCAGTGAAGAGCTTCCTAAATTGTTCTGATTTCTCCTATGGAGCTGAAATAACTCTGATTGAGTTTAAGTTTTATGATGTTAAATCATTAACATTATCCTACATTAAGGTTTTCTACTGTCATACAGCCCAAATGCTCTTCACAACAGAAGCTTTCTTCATGCCTGTGTTTTGTCATAGGGAATCTTAAAAATGACCACAATGAAAGTGGCAGGAAATCCTAATATTGGCTTTTACTTTCCTCAGTTTTAAGTCACATCTAGTGACTTTAGTATTATTTAATTCCTGTTTCAGTTCCCTACAAAATTCCATTCTCTCAAAGGGCCAGAATTCTGGTGTGGATCATGTGTCAGACTGATCCCAACTCCCTCCTGTGTATGTCCCCTTCAGGTGCTGAGCCAGGCTGGGTTTGCTCAGCTGGAGTAGGGACAGCAGGGCAAGGACACTTTGTTTTATGGCCACTTGACATTACCTGTACATATCTGCAAAACCAGAAAAGTGCAGAAGGAAATCAACTTCTTTCTTTATAAATTACTGTGCAGGATAAGAAACTAGATAATTCCTTCTTTCACACCTTTTTCTACAATTCCTTTTTATGTCTCCTTCTCAGCCCAGTCACTTTTATTTCCACAATACCCGTCTTGTGTTTATTTTCCCTCTGCATTCCTATAATTAAAAACCTTTGTTAAATTAAACTAACACACATAACTTCCCCAAAGATTTTTCTCATTTAGTTTCTACATTTTTTTGCCTTTTTTGTGTTTATAGATGTCAATACCTCTGCAGCAGTCTCTCTTTTGGCACACTTTTGTGGCTTTTGCTCAAAAGAAGAAGGATGCTGAATGACTCCCCTATCACCTAGACTAATATGAGAAGTTATGTAGGACCATGTTGGCTGATAATTTGGCTCTCTGGGGACTTAGAAAGGAAAAGGCAATTTGACATTATATTAAAGAGAAAACTAATTTCAAGATTCCAGAATGGATTAAAGGTTGGAAAATCAATTTACTTGGATTAGAAGTAATTGTTGTGAAAAACGCATTTCTAAGAGGAAACCTTTGTTTACACTTGACTAATGAGTTTCAAACTTCATTAAGACTTCATTATGGTTATGTTTTAAAGAGTGATTAGAAATTCCTTGCTAAAGAAAATAATACTAGGCCAGAAATATCAAGCAGTATTTGCAAAGGCACAAAGCTGCTATTCCATCCAGTCACTGAAATCAGAGCTGACTGTTAGATTTTGCTCAGATAAGAGGCACTTGAAATTAGAGACAGCATGAGGACATTGACTCTGACAGGGTCACTTTTGCAAGATGGGAATTTGGCCTGTAAGTATATCAAGAATCTTTATGAACACAACATCAGTTATCATATATTAATATGATCACCCTGCAAAATTCACTGCTTAGGAGATTCTCATACTTGCAGCCTTGCCAAAATATGAACAAAAAAAACCAAAAAACACTCCAGTAAGGACCTCTACAATGGACTGCTGAATTTGTTCAGATCATATACTCAGCACTTCTTTGATGAAACTTTCTGTGGATGTCACTGAAATTTGAACCCATAACTTCATAGGATGAGGAATTAACCAACTGTGAAACTAATTGTAATTAGTGACCTGCATGGAAAAGAAAGTTGCATATGCAAGCAACAGTCAGGCAAGGCAAACTGCATCTCTCCTTTGATGGGAATTTATTGGAAAAAGGTTGCTAGTGAATAATTATGACCAGCTGAAGACATTTTAGAAGACGGAATAACAAGGCTTCGTGGAAAAAGAAGGTTAAAGATTTAAAGTGGATTAAATCACTTGATATTTGCATATGAAGCCTTTAGTATATAAATAGGTGTTTATCTTGATCTTGCATATATCTTTGTGTTCTATATCTGAGTAGAACAACACAGGATAAATGCATGTGGGAATACACCCACCTACCTCTTCTATTATGAATCATGGTAACTTGACAGCAAACCCCACATTTACTATGAGGAACCAACACGAAAGAAGGAAGAGAAACAACCTTCTTCCCCAGCTTTGGTAATAACATCTTTGGCTCGTTCACTACAGGTGGAATTCACCATTTACCAAGCCAGAACTGTGGATGTCCGCCCCAAAATCTCACATTGCATCTGCCAGTTTGTGTCTGTGATATCCCAGCCATGTCAAAAAGAACAACTATCTGAGCAGGAATTGTTACACGCTTGGCAAGGGGACACAATTATTCTGTCCTGAGCTGCCTGATTTCCCTGTTCAAGTAGGAAAGACAAGTGGAGAATTCCTTCATGAAACATGTTAGCATTAAAGGATATCTGAGTGTCCTCTTTCCTTCCAGTTTGAGGTTTACAGAAATGATCAAGGCTGTGAGTTAAATATGATGTCATCAAGACAAATGTTTGCACTACCAGGTACCTGAAGTGGACCTAACCCTGGAATACAGGGTTCTTATTTTATTGCTATTTATTTATCCAAGTTATTTAAAAATATTTTTTCTCCCCTTCAAAAAATAGTTGATAAAAAAAGGTCTTTTTTCTTCTGTACCGTATCTGCCACTATAAAAATATTTTCATCAAAAGTTCAACATATACAACATGCTAGAGACTTTTTGGAGCCCTTATTTTTTCTTTCCTCAACACATCAGTGTTCATAGTTGCATTTAGCAGTGAACACAAATGCTTTTATTAATTTTCCATCATGGATTCAACCTAAACAGAAAATCTTCCTAAATGAATAATCAATGCTTTTAATTAACTATTCTGACTTTACAAAAATTTTCAAGAGGAGATTTTGAAGATACTCAGGGTTCAATATATGATATAAAATCTATAGTTTTGCAGTAGTCATTTAAAAATTATGAGCCCTACCCATGTACCCCAAAGTGTGTCACCTTTGCTGCTGCAAATCCTGAGCAAAATGGAGCAGTTAGAGAAAAGGAATTCCCAGAAACTGGCTGATATCTTGACAAAAGTGGTGCCCAAAGGAGAAAGTGAAAATCAGTGGTATTTCTCATTTTGTGAATACAGAACAAAAGAAAACAAAAGGAGTCTAAGAAGGCATGATGAGTATTAAAAATAAGCCATGTTGTGATGAAGCCCTTAAAAGACTGTGACAAGCAATGGAATGTTAAAAAAGTTAATTCAGTGAAGTACTTGGCAATTTTTTTCCTTTGAAGATGAGAGACTTGTAGAGCAAATAGGATTTAAAGTGTTCTGCTGCTCACATAGAGCCTTGCCTTGTGGCATTTTTTAACAATGACTTGTTCCAGATTCAAACCCAGTCATTATTAGAATAGAAATTTGTATTAACTACTTTTTCAGTTAGAACAAGGCTTTCTCAGTGACAGAGAAAACAATTGAATGCAACCTTTAATGGGACAGTGTTTCCTCTGAGAACACCGTGGGATATGAGGTCTCTTTCTGTAGCTTTGAGTTAATTGCACAGAAAAGACTGCAGGAGATGGTATTTGTTTAAAATTGTTGCTGACATTGCAATAAGAGCTACCACTCCTAATTAAATTGGAACATGTAGTTCTGCATGGAAAACTGGTTATGCCAACGAGGATCTTAAAACTTCTTGGGGTAGCAAAAATTAAAAAGAAGACACAAGTATAAGTAGCAAATACATGAAAGAATTCTAGTTCATATCAAATAGATTTCCAAGAATACATTTTCTGAAATAGCTGCAATTTTACTTACTCTTAATTAAAAAGTCAAGTCGTTTGACCTTACATTTAAGCAGATCTGAACATTCTTGGCTATATTCAGCTTTGGTGAAATGACCTAGATTTCACAAGAAATTAATAAAGCAAGTAATTTGTGTCCTTCAGGCATCAGTAAATGAATGCCCAAAATCACTGTCAAAATGTACATCTACAAACTGTTATTTTAAGAAAAACTTATACATTCTCCAGCCTGCAGCATAAGGAGATTCTTTGCTAACAGATACTAAATCAAAGAGCAAAATTCAGAATTAAGGTAGGTTGTATCTTGTCTAAAAGCAACACATTAACTTTCACATCTAAATGTTTTCTCTTGGAAATAAAGGAGTTAAAAAGAAGAATGAACAGAACATTTCTTCTTCAGTGAGGACACTTATACTCTAAATTTTTAACAGAAATTGTGTTCCTTCAGCCAAATAAGAGAAATTATCCTTCTCGCCCTGAAAACTGTGGGCCAGAAGCTGTCCTTTTACATTAGTAAATGATGTAAAGATCTGAAGTGAAGTATAAAGGAAAGATAAACACAGAAATTATTTCATAACATTTTGTCAACACATCTGTAGAAAATGTTTCTCACAAGCCTCCAAGATTCTTGAGTGTCTGATCAAATTCAGAACATTCATCTCTGTAGTCAAAATCTTTCATGATTTCCTAAAACATGCAGGAAAGTTTATTGACAATACAGAAGGATACAAATAGTAAAAATAATAATAATAATAGCAATAAAATCCTACATGCTTAAGAAAACTATTTAGATGCAAGAAAAAACGATCTCCACTTCACTATGGAGGGAAAATGGTTTGGATATTCCATCTCAGGATGTCTTCTGTTCCTGGAACTCATTTAGCTGCTAAATTTAATAAATGTACAACAAACTTCCATCTAAGCTTTCCACCTGGAACTCAGTTTTTCCTTCATAATCTCTCTGTTTCAGATATTATTTCCCTTTTGCACCTGGTGCAAGCTCCTCAGAAGGTCACTGTGCTCCTGGACTCTAATCCATTTTGTTTCTATGAAGTGACATTTTCAATAAACTAAAAAATCTCAATTAACATAATCCAAGATGCCATTGCTTATTATACTTTGACAATCCACTGCAAGGCTTAGCAAAAGAAAATAAACTGGTGAACTCATATCCACTTTAAAAAATGTTAAATCATTGTTTTCTCTGTAGTTTGCAAAAGGTGGTGATCTATTTCAACACTTTCCATATTAATACCACTTTAATTAAAAAAAAAAAAGATAAATGTTCTTCTAAGCATTTATCTTACTTATTTACCTGCTTATGTATTCATACTGTGTGTGCTACACTTCTAGTATGATAATCATGAAACTGTATTTTTTTCAGGTCAAATTTTTTGACCAAACAAGCTTTGAAATGGACATTAAATCTTGTAGGTTCTCCTCATCCCTTGCGTCCCCACCACTAGCCAGAATTAGATACTAGGCCATCTTAAAGTCAGGGCAAAATACACCTCATTAACTATTTCACTTTAATAAATAACAAATACATTTCAATGATGTTTTATTTAGAATCACAGCTTTTCTACCTCCCGACTTTCCAGCTCCTGTCATGTGAGAGTGACCTGGAGTCCAGACCCATGGATTCCTGTCTGCTCCTTTTTGCAGCTGCCCTCCCTCCCAGTCGAGGCCTGTGTGCTTTGCAGATCCATTTTATTTATCTTAAAGACTTACTGTGGTGAACAAACCTTTATGTGCTGAGATGGGTCTTGTACCTTTCTTTCAGTATTATTTGTTCTTCCACATCTTGCTTCTAATTATTGAGCATCAAACTTCTAAAATACAGAGCCTTGATGAGAGTTCTAAAGATCCTTTATGAAAATACATAGTTTAGCAAATTAACTCTGCAGGCAACTTTGAAAGTTGCAGGCTGGATCTGCCAATAATCCTGAACTGCCACTGGTCCTTCCAGTAAGAACAGATCAAATTACTTAATTTTGTGGGTCAGTGTCTTACCTCCATCTTTTTCCTCACAAAAATCAATGAGAACAGAAAGCATATTTTTAAAGTATGTTTTAAGTATGTTTTTAGTCTGCTTCCTGACCAACCATTCTGAAAAGGCAATCCTATAGCTGTTTAATTCCACTTGGAGAGTTCCTGTACAAACCTGTTCTATCCAGACCTGGGGAGAGTTAAAAAGCATCAATTCTGTAAAGTGTCAAAGGAAGAGTAAGAAAAGCTTCACTGTGGAAATGCTCATTACAAAATCAGTGGGACCTTTACAATCTTATGGACCCTGCCAGGGTGCCTTTGCTTTTCAGTTCCCGTTAGAAATCAGTGAAAGCCAAAGGAATTCACTCATCATTACACTTGTAATAGGTGGAAATACACAGTGTATATTTGTCAAACGCTTTTATAGGGAAAAATATTTGCCAATTGATTTGGTATTTTGACAAAACATTTTCATTAGTTTAGCAAAAGAGTGAAGAAATAAAAATTTTTTGGACCAACTAGAAAGATAATTTCTGATTTTACTTGGAAACAGCTTTTTCCTTCAGAAATGTGTTTTATGTAAAAAACATTTTCAAAATAAATCACTTTCATCTGATAAGATGGTGAAAGACATATATGCTGTTTCTTCAATAAGGATCCTTTCTTTTCTAAAGCAATTTGGTGTTTTTTTTCCTCCAGTACATGGAAAATTCATTCTTAGACCAGCTCATGACCTCAAATTTGTTGTTTTCCTATGTTTTCCATCATTAGATAAGTTATTGATTAATATTTCTTATTTACTTTTGTTTTTTCTCAACAATTAACAGACATGTTTCAGGCACTATGAGAAGACAAGTTTCTATAAGAAGACCCTGTGCAGGTATCTCACAATCCATTTTGTAAAAGAGTTAAAAGTTTCCAATTATATCACAATATGGCTGTCGGAATACAATGTCAAAACACATGAATCCTCATTTTTTTGGATGATTTAATATTGTTGGAGTAAATAACCACGCAGAACAATCTAAATCTAATTAACAGTAGTAAAGAAAGAGCAATCAATACAAATCTGTGTGCACATTTATAATTAATACCTCTACCAGTTTCATGAGAGTTGCAATCTACAATGTTACCTTGTAAGTATGAACAATATTTTCCTATGGACAAACATATCTACTCACAATTTGACAGTTTATAAATCAAAGGCAGCTACAGATTGTCTTCCACGTGACACATCACCGTCAAACCTAAAACACAAGCCTGCATCTTTTGAAAATATAGTTTCTGTGAAAAAAATCAGTTATTATTTAATTTATTTTGATTTGAGATTTCTCTTGAAAACAGTTACTGTAGTCTTCAAGAGCTTATGTACCTTTCCTAAATAAATAAACAAATGCAAACACAAAATGACTTCTCATGAACCAAGTGTTCATAGGCAGAGAAACAAATGGGTAGAGTTGAATCACCACACATCAACAGCAGACACACAAATAAAAAGTGCAAAGAGAAGACCAGTTAAAATGCACTCTTCAGAGCTTTGCAGAATATATTATGGTCAGCAGCATAGTGGCTTCTGCTTTAAGTATTTTACAGTATAACACAATATATACCACTGAGGCAGGAAAATGCTAATGATGGACACATATATACTGAATTAATTTCTCAAGGGACAAGTCTGTTGAGCCCAGCACTCTGAGGCATCATTCCTTCTAGACTTCAGCTAATTAATGTAGTGCAATTTAAGAAAAGGTGGAAAGGATCATATTGATAAGTGTCAATAGTGTACATTCAAAACATCTATTATTTCTCTTCTGTGTCCTTGGAGGCCTGAAAAAAGCTCAAGTCCAGCAATCACTTATAGTTAATTGCTAAGCAGAACACAATTAAAACAAAAATATTAAACTCCCTCTTTTTTGTCGTTGTTATATCTGTGTTCCCTTCCCCCCCTCAGTCTATGAGAAGCATATAGAGAACCAGGAAATACTATTGTTAATCTATTAATTGCAAAATTGTTTCTTCAGGAGTTGGAGCATCATCATGTAATCCATTTAAACATTTGAAGAATTGTTTTTAAGTAAGTGTTTTGTGTGTCTGATCGAAGGATGCAATGGTTAAAGCAATGGTTTCAAGTAGAAAACACTTTACAAAATTAGGACATCCAGGAACAAAAACCACATAGTTGTTCTAAATCTTTCTACCAACTCAGATCCTATAATAAAAAGAAACTTTACTTGAGACCTAACATCCAGATTTTTTTTCCCAAGGTTAAAGAGTCTCCTTTTGTCCTTTGCTTTTACTGTGGAGATTTGTAATGCTTTTTGTTTAATTAAGTGACAGAATAAATTGACCAAGGCGATCAGGAAGTGTTTTGATCCAGATTATTGGAATGGAAACTATATTCAGCTTTCCCAGTAACTTGTAAGCCAGCATCCTTCTCCATTAGATCTGACAACTACAATTTGCTCTGGAGCTCCTGATGCAGCTTGTCACTACCAACAGGCCAGTATGTACATGGCCAGGGGTTACAACATACTGATTCATTAGGCTGCAACCACGAATCTGCCACTTCAGAGAAAAGGCCCATCCATCTCCCTACATTTAGCTGTCATTCCTACCATGAATGTAATGCTATTACTGAGACAGCCAAGTCCATTGCTCATGCCAGATGTTGTTAGGAATTCAATCCATCCTATCTGTGAACACTGGTCCCTTCAAACAACAAGATGTTGAGTGAATTACATATTGAGTGGTGAGTTTTTTGGCATTTAATTATCCAGCTGAAAGGAACATGCTTAATTGTTACTGCGGTTACTGGTCAGCAGCTAAATAGAGGAATTTTATGAAGCAATGGTGGAGCAATGGCAGCTGAATAAATGTTTCACAGCACTGCAGTGGCTACGACAAAAAAATCTGTGTGTCTTTACTGAACACAGATGTCTCTCTTGTCGGGTAAAATGAACATGTTTTATTTTGTTTTAAAGTGAGAACACATGCCATTATTTCAATAAGGCAAATGCATGCTGCTCAACATCCAATTTTGGCCCTTCAAGCAGGATCACTGCCAGAGTGTGCAGGAGCACAGCGCCAGTTATTCAACACCTTCAGAAAGCTGTGCTCAGATATGCAGGAAAAAGTCTGTGGGGCTGCTATGTTCAGCAGGAGGGGTGTGTAATACACTTGGAGATGAGCTGGTCCTACACAAATCCAGAGGAATATGACACCAGTCACCTCTGCTTGAGTTTGCAAGGCAGGAAAGCCCAAGACCTCTTCACACACCTCTTCAAAGCAGAACACTGAAACTGGAATGGAGTTAAGCCTCATCCTTTCACTAGGCTGATTGAAATTGTCTACACTAGAGAAATTTTCTTGTGCCCCTGTACTTGGCTTGAGCTGAAGAAAGAAATATTACGAATATATGTGATATTTTCAGCCCAGGCAAAAATGCTGTGTAATCTCCATGAATGTTCCATCTTGTAATACACCCAGCCTTAGAAAAACAATAAAGCTTTGAGGAAATTGCATCAGGGCTTGGCACTTTCTCAATTTTCCTACGTGAAGATTCATTCTTACTTAGAAATGCAAGAAAGCATTGCAAGCAGCTGAAAAGGCAAGAGTTTATTCTCCTGGATTTTAACTGGGAAATAAGATACATGCACTATGACAGAAGCAGAATAAAGCTAAGATTTTCTGAGAGTAAACAAGCACACTGCCTTTGGTTTGGTTTTGTCATTTTTTCTTTTTTAATCTGTCTTAATGATATAGTCTGGAATCCAGGAAGGACTTGTCCCATTCATTCGCCAGCAAGTAAGTGATGACTTTTTCTTTTACCAACTTTACTTTGTTGCCACATAGAAGGAAATTATTGATGATCTTCATATTCCTTTGATGAGGCCAGATTGTCTAACACTGTTGAAATGACCATATTTAGAGAAGAAAAACAAGTGTTCAAACTGACTACATCTGAAGATTCTTTGAAAGTATTTGAAGTAACATTATACTATATTTAGTGATGATTTATCACAGCTGGTTAGAGCTTAGACCGAAGAGGATCAAGCATCTTGTGGAAGATTTATATATATATTTGTATATCAATATCATTACTTAAAAGGACAATGTCATACAACTTGTTCTTGTCCAGGAAGAACTTTTTCTGCTCCTGTTTTTTTATTTGCTGAGACTAACAGCCTTCAAAACTCAAGGACTCCAATTAGCAGAAATATGTGGCTCCATTAGATTGGCACTCCTGCACATTCTGATCTAGACTTAAATGATTTCACAGATTCCAATGGATGTCACTCACACCAGCACAGGGAATGCTCTTCTTTCTTCTACCCTAACACTCCTCTCAGAATCTTTGTACAAACAATAGCATTGCAGTCAGCTATGTCTGATCCTCTTGCAATAATTCTATTATAATTTTTCTCATCTTAAGCTACAGCAATAAATGCTTGAGGCTGGCCACATCTAGGGGTTCTTGTTGTTACATGTCAGTTCACAACAGCTTTGTAAATACTAAAACACTTGACAACTGACTCACAGGTCCCCTGCTAAGTATTAAGACTTAATCTGTTGACAGGCTGATCCCTGACAGAAGAGTGGGAACAGGTATTAATATAGGTAACTATTTAGGGTTAATAATGCATTTATACAGTGCCTTCTGCAAGATCTGATCTTGCAAGCTGGAAAGCAGCACTAAACTTCTTTTACTTTATCAGGTTTAGATCCATCAGGTGCTGAACCATGACATCTTTGTACTCTACGCAACACAGTCCACAGGGCAAACTTTGTATTTCAGTTTTTAAAGATCCTAACAACAATCACAACACCTTAAAAGAATGTGAGTATGTTGTAACCCAGAATGCAGAGAATAATGCATGTTTTAAAGCATCCAAACAATCTGACAAATGCTACTTTTAACCTTTGTCAATGGAAAGGGCCTCCTAGGCTTTGGGATGAAATCGAATTTTCAAGAATGTAAATTACATAGTAGCATAATATGTAATTTATCACAGGGTGAGAAATGTAGATTTTTGGGTTTGTTAGAATGGTAAGTAGATGAAGACAAGATGGAGGATCCTTGTTGTTTTTAGGCTTCTTCCTCCTTCTTTATCTGCTCCATATTCTGGAGTGTTGGGGACGCTGGACAATTGGTCAAAATTTGCCACAGTGTAGTGCTACATGAATAGAATTTAGTTAGTAATTGATAGAAAAGTAGAAATATTGTACATTCTTGGTGATAATTGGGTAAATTATCTTTAAGAGAACCTTGATTCTGTGTGTTTGAGGCTCTTTGGTGTCCTTTCTCCTTCATGCTAGGCTGGTGTAAAGCCTGGTGTACAGAAATTGCTGATAAGGAAAGAATAAACAACAGGAAAACAAGATCATCTGTGAGTCTAATTTGTATTTTTTTACTTAACAAGGACTGAATGAAAAAGGCCTTCCCTATCAGGGAAGAGACATGTGGGAGAGGTAGAACTCCTGCATGAGTGAATACCTTATACAACCACAACTCCTAAATGAAGTATACACAACCATTTCCACAGTTTCCTCAGTGTTTGAAGTATAGCTATAATATCCAGTACCATCTGACCTGGAATTTGGATTCATTAAGCATCATATACAGATATTTGCATATTTCATATTTAAGGTAGAGACAGAGTCACAGTAAGAAAGAGTTCCTGTTCATGGCAAAAAATTTATGAAGGAATTTCATAAATGTTTCACTTTCACCTCTATACTTTTTCTGCAGGGTGACTATTAAAAAAACCCAAAAAACTCAAACCAGCATTTCTTCAGGTTTTATTTGTTCTTAGTAACTCTTTCTAGCTTTTAATTTTGGTGTAAAATTTGTTTTCTATCCTGTACTCTATCAAAAATTCTGTTAGCAATTAGAACTATTAGAAATAATAATCTCCCCAACAAGAAGAAATATAATCGAGTAATTTTATTATAGTAAGGCAAATACTGACAAAAATGTCCCACAGGTAAACAAAGACTAAAAAAATTGAATGGAACAACTATATAGGAAAATCAGGTGATAAGCCTTAGCTAGAATCTAAACACTATTTATGAAAGTGATATCACGGAAGGGAGAGGGGATATCCTAAAGCTGTGAACAGACTCAGCCAAGTAGGTTTAACTGGTTTTCATAGGGACTTAAATTGCTAAGTTTCCTAAATGTTTTAGTTATTCTTTCATCCAATAAATTTATTACAAACTATTCAGTCTATTCCAATTAATCTCTTAAATATAAGAATAAATTAATGGTAGTGTCATTTGAAACTGGTTTTAGGAAGCTTGAGATTTAAATTTTAAAGTAAGACAATTGATGATTAGCCATACTATTTTTTATAACTGAGATATTTTCAAAAAACTTTAATAAAAAATTGGATTAATCTGCTCAGTTTTTAATAGTTCTCAGGAAAGATATTAAAGTAATAATTTAATAAAAGCAATTCATTCTGTGTTACCTTATTCCATGAAAGATTTTACTTTCTGATTTCCCAGAAAAAAACAAACACTTGAACTTTGTCAGTTCCTAAATTCTTGAGGCCATGGAGAAATTTATCCAGTCATATATTTAGTTGACACTAAGGAATGATTTGTGAGGGATCTGAGAAGCATTTTGGACTATTTCTTAAAACCAGTGTGGAAATAACCAGTGTTATTCCTGAGAAATGACTTGAGACCTTGCCTGCTGTGGGAAGTATGGATGCATGTAGGAACACGTGGCAAGCCTTGGACAGGAGCACTGATGGCAGCCCTGATCCAGCAGAGCTCTGGGTCACACCTTGAACACTCATCATTCACTGGGCTTAGTGAAATGCTGACACTCTTTCAAGGTCAAGTCTGGTACAAAGCTCTGAGGTGAACAGGTGAATTTAATTGGCTTTGAAGGTTCAGGGTGCTTGGTCAGCACTGGTATCATGTGTGTTGAATAATCTGACCATTCTTCTCCAGGTACTTGGGGCTGATGCTTAGACTGGAGCTTACTAAATGAAATCTGCCCCTGTTGACAGCTGCTGGTGTAAGTAGCAAAGGGAAGACTTATTTTGGGAAAGACTGCTCTATCACAAAACATTTCTCCTGCTCATCTACCATGTCTCTGGAACTACTGGAGGAAGTACATTTAATGAAGCATTGGAATTAGCACCTCAAATGGAATGTCACAAGTGGAATGTGTCTGTTCAGTAAACCTGCTTCAGCTGTTTAATTCTTGAATATTTGGTTTATTTTCTTTTTACTGCAGTGTGTAGGGGCTGGGGTTCCAGCTATTAATTAGAAATAGGCCAGTGCATGAAGACATAAATGAGAAAAATTGGTGATTAACCTCAGTCCTACAGTTATGCATTAAGGTGGGAAAACTGGATTTGTATATTCCATTAATAATACCACTTGGTGTTAATCATGATGTCAGTTTAACTCTCAGCCATTTGTCACTTCATTAAGGCTGCAGTAGGAATACAGTTATGGTTTTCCATAGCCTGACAGCACTGTGGCAATTAAAACACACTTTTGGTGGAAAAAGCCTGTATTTGCTTTTTGTTATAGAGTTCATATTAGCAAGAAATTGTTGAAAAAAGAGCAGGAGGGTGGGCGGGTAGTGAGTGAGTCTGAGGGCACAAAGGAAAGAAACCTTTCAGAGAATTTGCAAGGAGTGAGAAAATATATTCAAATATATTCAAGGTAGCAGTGGCTAAACGGCTACAGCCCAGATGACAGGACTGCAAGTGGTTCCCTTGGAAACATCCTTCTATTCAGAGAAGTAGAAGAGTGTAACTGGCTTTTAGGTCATGCAGACCATCTTTCCACTAATGCAAGAATATAGCTGAAAAACGTGAAAAAATTAATATAATCTAAAATGAAATTAATAGATAAACACTCTATATTCCCTCATTAAATCCCCAAATCTTGCATCATAGGATGAAATCTTATTCTGCCCTCCCTACCTGGAGCTGCATGTCACACAAAATTAGAACATAAAGGCTGTTTTGAGTTAGGGTCTCTAATCTCTCCTTTGGTCATCTGGGGGTTCACATTAGCACAGGCTCTGTTCCTCTGATCTGTGGATTGCACAAAATATGTTCTTTTTTCTATCTACCAGGTACAGTGTTTAAATAGTCACAATACAGCAACTTAAAATATATCTCAGATGATATGTTTCTGAATTTGACTCTATGTATATATTTAATAGTGGATTCTAACACTTAGAGAAATTGCAAGCTGAGAGAGAAGAAAAACCCTTGCATTTGCTGAGGTAGGTTTGCTTTGAACAATCTTCCAGCTTTCTCTTCAGGGCTCTGTGAATGCACCTCAGTTCTGAATGAAGTGCTACTCATTTAACATGATCCTTATTGAAAATTAAGTCTTCCCTTTTTAGACAAAAGTTATTAATAATCATAAATATTTCATAAATAAGGTAAATATCTTGTGTGTGTGAATGTGTGCGACAAGTTCTCTTATTGATTTATTTTTATTGTTTCTGAAAAGATCCATTCTCTGAGTGCAGCAGGAAAACAAAAAAAGATTCAGCTATCTGATATCTGGATGTATAAAATAAGTTTTTCTAGAGAGGATGAGGTACCTGAGGACAGGCTAAATTAGCCACTGTGGAATTCTCCGTGGACGTAGCTGGGCTGCTGCAACAGATACCAGAATTAGGTCAGGCACTTTCCCCATCATTTCTGGCTGATATCTTACTTTTCAGCACCCGTAGTGTAATTATATTTTTCATTTTGAGTGTTTAAGACTCACTATTGCTGTGTAGACTGAAGGAGGATTGTTTTCTACTCTATTATATGACTTCATTGAAGTCTCACATCACTTATTTATACTTGACTTCCTAATAATTTCTTTTTCATATTTGAATTATCATCAAACTAGACCTCATTTCTGCTACTTTTACTGTATGTGAGCATGTGGTTTGCTAAGAACAGAAAACACCTGTGCTTCCTTCTGAATACTATGCCTTTGATTTTTCTTGCCTGAGTACATTGACTTGAGTGATTATTTATATTGGCTTAGCAAAGCTCTCTATTGATATAAAATTCATCCAGAGCATACTGCAAAGCAGAAGGATAAATTCCAATTATAGTATATCCTTCACCATTTTTTCTCCTCATCACCATTTGACAACCACTATGTTTCAGGTCTAATTCTTTTTTCCATGAGGAGTGAATTGTGTATGGGTAACAAAACACATCATCAATAAATCCAGGGATACCAGCATACAAATGCCAGGATCATCTATGGAAGCTAAACTTTCATTTTTTGTGGATATTTATGAGGCCAAGATCCAACAAAAGCTACATATGGTTTGAATTGAACAAAATGGTTGATGCAAGAAACTTCCCACACTTCAGTAAAAAGCGACAGTTTCATTCAAGTTTCAAACATGTCAAGACAGCAAAGTAGCACCTCAGAAATGACAAATAAATGTAAATGTCATACATGGTAGAAAAGAAGGTAATCAGTGTCTGTCCCAGGCTGAAAACAGAGGATTTATGCTAGTAAATCCTCTTGCCATTGTCCATGAACAGTGTGTGCTGGCCACAATGATCTGAAATTTCCTGGTCTCTCTTCTCTGCAGCTTCTTGTCCCCAGCCTTCATTGCAGTTTGCTCAGCTCCTTTAATGCAGCTCTATGGCACCACTTTGTAGACTGGATAAATGATCTCATCTGAGATGGCTTTTTGAGGGACAAAGTACAGGGCAGGAGGAAAGAAAAATAAGCAAAGAGAGAAATAATTAAATCTAACTCTCTTATAAAATGGAATTGCATCCTGACATAGAAGCAGAATTCTGTAAATATATGACAAGTTTAAAAAGCAGAGTTGCTTGCTGGTGAAGTTACAAGATTCCACAGCTGAATAATGCTCATGGTCTAGAAATGTCCTTCCAGTGCTGGCAATGAGAAAGGTCAAATGTGATGCCAATAAAGGTTAAGATGGCTTCACAGTGGAAAAGAGATTTTAATACTGAGCCAGTAAAAAAAGAACAGATTTTCTTTTCTCAGGCTGTGGCTTAATATAAGCATTTGTAGATTCTTGCTGGGTGAAATCTTAAATTCCATCTAAATGAAACATTCATCTACTTGACAGTTTGTGGTGAATTGCAGCTTCTGTTTTCTGTCAGTATGAATTATGCATGTTTGGAAAAAAGCTTCCAAATTTCAATTAGTGAATCTTAATTTTCTTTCTAAGACCAGATGGACTTTGTTAACAAAAGGATTGTATCTATATCTAATGGAACCTCAAATTGTTTTAATCAATTTCAATTGAGATAAATATTTGAAGCATTAAACCTGTCTCCACTATTTTTTTAACAAAGTCATTCTGGATATCAACAGCACACTGCTCAGTTTATTACTTTTTTATCCAATTAGAAAGCAGAATCCCCATGCACTAATTGGCAAGTGCATAAAAGAATCTACATGTTGCTCAAGCAGCAGAGACGCAAGGAAGTTTAATTAACTTGTAACAGGCAATTTGCAACTAATTACATTTGGTGTTAGATGGTGCTGGTTTACTGGCTTAGAAGGGGGAAAATTCTTGTACAGCTTACTCCAAGTCCTAAAATAGATAAACCATTTTTCCTACAGTAATGCCATAAGTCTTAATACTGATTATTTTATAGCCTTTTTGACCTGGTTAATGTCTTTGAAACACTACAGTACTGCACATATTGGAGAATCTAGGTTTGTATCAATTCTCATTGCATTCAACAGGAGTCAAATATTTCTTTTGAGACAGCACTTTTATTGCAGAATTCAGTTACTTCAGCTTGTTCAATAACCTCAAAACCCTCAGCAGTTCTCTCTCTTGCTTGTGAAATACCACTTAAAAATGTGTATGGAGTTTTGACTAATTTAACATGCATATCTAATTTGTTGAAATTTTGTTAAAGCACAGAATTTGTTTTATTTTTTTATTTTAGAGGTTGAACTGAAAATTATGATGATTTTGCTGGTATTTCAATAGCCAGAATAAAGAAGTATTCATTTTAAACTGGATATGTACTTTTAGCATATAGCTTGATGGTACTTCTCAGATTTACACACAGTCACTCTTAAAATCATATTTTAATGGAAATTTTTAAATTTAGACTTTAAAATTTTTCATTTGTTCATTGCCCAAAAATATAACTTTTTGTTGTGGATAAGTGTAAAAAATGAATATCTTTGTAACAACATTTGTATGTGTAAGTGACCAGATAAACATTAACTGCATTCTTTGGTAAGAGTGTAGAGTTTTAACATTGGCTTAAAGAGGAGCAATGATTCTCATGTTCAATAGTGGCCTTAGCAAAATGGGTTTGTGAATCCAATATCTCTCCTTGCAATTCCATTACATAGATGATAAGTCTATAAAGGACATGAATGGCAAATCAGAGAAATCAGAATAATAAATGTTACAGACATATCCAGGAAAGAAATCAGACCAACTCACAGTGTCCTAAACTGTAAGAGTGTTATTTAACATTTTTAAACAACATGCATGAGATTAAAAAGATTCCTTCTCAGATAGTTCCCTTCAGCCCCACTGAAACAGTGCAGCACATGAAGAGGGATGTTTGCACTGCCAAGGTGAGCATTTTTAGGTTCCCTACACCAGAGGATGTCCCTGCCTTGGGGCTGGGTGAGATGGAGCTCACAGTGCTGTGCTTTGCACAATTGGTCACTAGAAAGGTGCTGGAAACACACCAGTTACCCTTAGAGGTGATTCGAAGAATTGAAGTGGGAATCCTAATTGCTGCCTAGTTCAGGTATTCTGAATAACCCCTTGGAAATACCCACCTTTCTTCACAGATTGTAGGGAACTGAATTGCTGAGGTCAAGCTCCTGAAGTCAAGGGATGTGATTTCTTCCACCTATTCCTAATAACTACACACAGTGACAAATACTGCAGTGAACAGGTGACAGAAAGATTTCTCTGTCTGTACAGCAGATGTTAAAACATTATTTCTCATCAGAAGAATGGTAAAACCACAATTAAATACTTTCTGTAAAACATGTAGGTCATCTTTATAGTATTTATTTTATATATGCATGTATAATAAATCAATAACTGCATTTATTCCCCTCAGTTTGTCATGGCTGTGTGGTTCACTTTGGTTTCTTAATGGGATTGTTGCCCAGAGTAGTGTAGTATTTTTGTCTATGGTGAGAAAAATTCTCTAATCCTTTTTGAAGATTAATAACATCTGTTACAGTTTGGGACTATATGGAAAGATATTAATGGATGTCCAGCATGAATTCCAGTTAAATATCAGTTTGTGTAAACAAAAATGTGACAAAAATAAAAGGAACATCAAGAGCAACACATCTGTTTATACAGCTAGTGCAAACTACAAGTACTTTAGGACAGTAATTTTAGGACAGGCTTTTTTTTTAACATTTCCTGCTTGACACAGACCCCTATCAGACGTGACAGAAGCTCAATCTAGTTGATGTGATGTATACCAGCCCTTTCTTTAGCGACAACAAAGCCATGAAGCACAATCTTTCAAAGTCTGGGGGCCAGAGAAAGGCTCAGTATCAGCTGTTAACTGTGATGCATTACTTCTCTCCTCTGCACGCAGGTTCTGAACGCCTTACAGTGTTAACCACTCTTTTATTTGCTCAGTATGCATCACCTCAGAAATAAGTGATCTGAAATCGCTGATGAAGAATACTCCCACTGACTGGAATATCAAATGGAAACCCACCCCTGAGTGTGCTGCTGTAACAGAGGCAATCACAGGTTGTGTGGCATAGCAGGTACAACCTGGTCAGAAATAAGAGTGCTCCTGTGTGTGGCCAGGCACTCACTCAGTAACCTGCTAGTTAGGTTTGCTGATTTAGCCATAGTTTTGTGAAGGTATGGGTCTGATGCTTCCACACTCCTCAGAGTTGAATGTGGGAATATGGAGGCTTTTGTGTGGAACTCAAGCTCTGGCTCTTTGCTGATTTACAACTTGCTGCAACTGTCTCTGCAACTGTACTAATGCATCCAAAGAATATTTTACTCAATATTTAAAAATATTGAGTAAAAAAGTGTTAAAAATGGCTTCTGAAAAATATTTTTAAACATTTTTACTTAATATTTTTATTAATGATAATATTTTAATTTTAATTTTACATTCCTAATAGACATAATAGTAATCAACCTTTTAATTGTGAATTTCTAAGAGAAAATTGTGTGTGCAGAAAGGCTTCTAATCCTACTTTTTACCATTTATATATTAGAATATTGTGTGTATCCAAATCTCTACAAAAGAAAATCTGAGGGGTTTGTGATTTGGGTCTCCAAGGTAAGTTTACAGTAAATCTAGGGTGAAAGGTACCATCTATCTTTGGATTTATTAATGCCAGTATTATTATTGTCATTGTCATTGTTATTTTGTTTATTCAAGTACAAAGTTTGTATTTGTGCAGCAAATTAGTAGGTATAAGGTAGATCAAAATGAGAAAATATTTACTGGGCAAGTACCGTAAATGAAAGTGGTAATATTAAGATACCTCTTATTTTTATCCAGCATGAAGCGAGGCCACTTTATGAACCTACCTGCTCAGATTTCTTCTATGTGTATGTAAGTACCTAATGTAACAAAAAAATCCTAATTCCTGGTCATTAAAAACCTTGATTGCCTGCAGCAGGGATGCCAAGTTTCTAGACGAGCCCCTTCCCTGTGTCTGAGGAGCATTTGCCTCATTTCTCCTGCTGTTCACAGGAGGGACAGAGACCAGGTCTCCTGTGGGTGTGCAGATCCCCCGTGCAGGGCAGTGGGGGTCTGAGCACCCTGTGCACAACAAGGTCACTGCACCCAGCCAGCAAACCTCCATCCTGGGAAGGCTTTAAAGGAAATTATGTCCACAGTGATGAAATTAGGGCATGTGGTTCTGACTGAAGGTTGTACATAACAATAACTGATACCCTACTGGTTTAAGACCATCACCGTGTTGATAAAACACTACATCAAAATTTCTGAGAGTTTTCTTTTCTTGGCCACAGGCATTCTGTGTGACTTCACTTCCCAAATTTACTTCCTTTTTTTCCTTTCATTCCTGCATTTAACTATTAAATCAGGACATAGTCATTTAATTGAAATATTTCATATAAATCTCTATTTTAATACAAGTCTGCTTATAATTCTCTTTAAATACAAATCTGGTCTTGATTAGAATTTCTAGACACTACCACAGTGTAAATAAATAGTACAAGGAAAAGTTAGGATTTAATTGATTATAGTTTATGAACCCATTTTTTGTGACTAAATTTTGCCAGGATCAACATAAGGTAGCAGTGCCAAATCCATCAAAAGTATTGACATTAATTAGAAGCAGATTTTTTTTTTTTTTAATTTCTGGAAAGAGAGAACCATGGTTTATTGCACATTTTGTATCAAATGTACAGAATATCTATTTTCATTATGAAATCATCAGATAAGCACAAGATGTGAGCAAGGTTGAAAAAACACATTGAATGTATTTAAGTTAACTACTATTGAATAAAATAACAATATCAGAGCTGGAATGGCTGATCAAGTTCTGGTTTCTTGGTAATATAAAAATCAGTCTTGTACAGAATTTAATATTAGCCAGTAGCTTGGGGTATTGGTAGTGTCAACTGCTAGAAATCCTGTTAAGTGTTGGCAATCAACTGACTTTTCACACAGGCTAAACTGCAGAGAGCTTTATGCATTTATTGTACCCAAAACTGAGCTAAACAGAAATTCTCTTTTAGGGAAATTCAACTCCTTGGAAAATGGGAAGTGGGAAATGACAAGGAGGGAAACTGTGATGAGGTTTGGTGTTCTTCTCTGCCCCTCTTTGAGAGTATTTATCATGTTGGCTCATTGGGAAGGAAAACTGACAAAGGACAAGAACAATTTACAAGCAAGAATAAAAATAGTTTTAAAAGTTATTACATATGCTCAATTAGCACAGAGTATGATTATATTTTCCTTAAAACAGGAACAACTTTGAAGACTCTGTCAGACAATAAATCTTATACACAGCAGAAGTAATAGAGGAGTTCATATTTTTACCCAGCCAAGGGTAAATTTTTACTGAATTTTACTGATTTTTTAGGCAACAGCTAACTGAGACCTTCATTTTGTTCAAAAACTAGTAGATAGAGGGAAAGGATAGAGAAAATACCTCTCTGTGGGCTTCCAGGAGCTTTCCCAAAATACAAACCTTCAATATCTCAATATCTCAACTTCTGCCCCCTCCTTAATCAGCCATGGAAAGAGGTAACATGAAAGGTTTATCCTGTTTGAGGAGATTCCCTCTGTAAACTCAGAACTTCGTGCAGCTCCAAAATGCTGTTTTGACAGATGTCTTTTAAAGAAAGGCAATTTCTCACAGAGACTGTTACAAATTAAAGAAACCTCGATTCGCAGGATCTTCAAGAAAGACAGCAACAGTGAGCTGTGTGTATTTTGTTAACCTTTCAAAATATTGGTTACAAACTTACTGTAGCCACTCTGTTCAATTAGAAAACAAAGCAGAACCACAGTAACATTGCCTAAGTGTTGAGAAGTATAGAAATGGAAAAGCCAAACCCACAAAGATCCCTCAGGCAATACAACACCCAGGACAGACAGGTACACAGATGTCTGGAAATTTTAGGAAATGCTTTTAAATTTTATGAGTTTATGACCTGATTAAAAACAAAACAAAAAAAGAAAACCCCAAAAACTAAACAAACAAACAAACAAGTGATATCAGTAAGGGCAAACTTAACTAAACTAACTACTCTCACTCTGCTGGGCAATGAGGATTGTTAAAAAATCTCAGTGATTACTCAGAGCTAATGAGCGTAAGAATAAACAAGAAAACAAACCCCAAGCAACTGTGTTTTAGAATTTCCAGTGTATTTTTGCTAACAATAATTTAAAGTAGAGCTTTTTAAAGGTAAATAAATCTGGGTTTTGTTTCAGTAGACTCCTTGAGGTCAGTCCTAAAGTGGAGAGGTCTCATATCCTCTTCTAGAGTAATCAAGAATTAGTCAACATAAACAAATCTACATCAATATGCTGCAATAAGTGTGATTTTTCCTAGTCCATAAAAGTTTTTCAAAACTGTAGATAAAATTCTCAGAAATTAATCAAAAAATATTTAAGAAAAGTTGAGTGTGGCCTAACATTTGCCAAAAACTACTCAACTTTTTGTGTTATCATGCATAAAAAGGTGTAAAACAAAGATTTATCTTGTTCTTAGGAAATGTAAACTATGCAAGATAATTAAATGTGTTCCTTTCATAACTAAATTTATCAATCTGAAATATCTGTTCTTGAGTTGTTGCTAAAATAGAGCCTGTGCAAGAATTTGCTTTCTTCAGTTGTGTGGCCTTTTTCTAAATGCAGATAAAGATATTCAGCTTGGCTAAATGGAAACACAACAGTCCTTGATCTCTCCATGAATGAGTTACCTGGAATAATTTCTTCTTTATATCTTGGCAATTGTCAACAAAGAAAGCAATAAATGTGAATTATCTTACCATGCTTGCTTACTCCTGCTGGAAGGTTTTACTTTCCTTTAGAGAGTTCGCAATCCTTGGCACAGATTTCTGGGTTTATTTATATGAGATTATGAAAACTGGTAACATGGTTGTCAGAAAAAGTGTAAGTTACCATATTTTATCTTATTTAACAGGCTTGCTCTTTCTTCAGATTCACCGTGGGCTATTCTAAAGTTGATTAAAGAAACATTTTATTTACAGCTTGAACTCAAATCTCTTCTTCCTTATGTACACTGCAAAAAATTCACTGCTTAAATTTACATGTAAAAATTGTGAATTATCTTAAAAGGTCTTTCTCTCTAAGCAAAAAAATACATTCAGAGACAATGCACTTTATTTACTCTGTAAATCCACCAGATTTCTGGTATTGAAGAAACACCCTGGTAATTCAGCTAATACCACAGGAAACCCTTTTCCCCCCTGTACTGTTCTTTAGAATACCAGAAATATTACTTGGGGTTGTTAGATTTTAATTTACTCTGTAATTTGGATCTGGTGTTGATCTCATTGAATTCTCTGCTAGTTTTGTTGTGCTTCCTATCACCCAGCACTGGGCCCTCATATAGGACCCAATACCTGCACATAGGAGCCTGGCTATAGAATTTGAAAATGACACATTAAGTCAGTTTTTACCAGGTTTTGTCAGCAGCTGGACTCATGACTCCTTACTGCTGGCATGTAAGTATTGTAAAGAAGATGAGGAATGGCCAGCAGGCCTTTTTTGCTAAGAGTCATTAAAGATTGGACACTCCAGGACAGCTGCAGTGAATCCAGGAAGCCCAGTTTTTGAGGAAGATGTTAATATTAGTCTACATATACTTGGCTAGGTTAGATAAGTGGACATATATCTTTGTTTTCTTCCTTAATTGAGGCATTTCATACAAATTCCATGGAAACTTCCATTTGGTACAATAGGAAAACCTGCAGAAAAATCATATTATTGAGAACTCCTTGGACTCTCTTGTATACAGTAAAGTAAGAAATGAAGAATCTCCAAGTGTAGTTTCTTACATTTTTGAAATCTAGTAGATGATTTACTTTAGAAGAAATGAAACAAAATTTTGCAATCAAATATTTTGTCATATGAGAGATTTTATGTCCCCAATTATACATGAAAAATCAGAATAATTTCTGAATTACTATTACTTTTGTTCCTTGCAGTGTTTATTTTGTAAAATTTTATCTATCCTTTGGAATTTCCAGTAAAAAAAGAATTTCAATAATTAAAAATGGATAATAAATTTTGAAAACTGAACCTCCCAAAACATCAATGAATTTCACAAAATATTTTGAAAGTGAATTTGGAAGTAAAATAGGCTGAATTTTAAAGACTAGAAATAATTAATCAAAATGATTATAACCTCTCTGACTCTACTATTCATAACAAGCATCCTAGAATTAACATAAGATCTTCAGGACAGAGCAAAATAATAATGGGATAGCACTTGGAACACTGAATTAGTTCTGTTTTGTTGCTTAAGGATTTAATTATTTTTTCTTTGCCATATTATGTCTCCAACTAGCCTTAGCTGATATTCAAACATTCTGTAATGTAATAGATAATTTCTTGTATTAGTATGGCTGTGGGGAACTTGAATTATAGATCAATATCCAACCAACATCTAGTCCAAGTGATACAAAGAACTGTATTTGATAACCCACCCAGTGCTAATACCTACTAAATTGCATATTCTGCCATGCATATTATATTTAGTTTTAGATTACCTCATAACTTTAATATATGTTTTTGGTTTTGTTCACTTTAAATTGGGATAAAATATGTTTATACTCTAAGTCTCATTTTCATCACCTAATATTTTCTTTAACTTCCTTTGTTTATTCAATCTTATAGGTCATATGGCTTAGTTACAAAAAAACTCACATTGTTACCTTTTCGTCATGATTTTGCCAAACCTGATTATTCAGAATTCAATTATAATTTTTTCCTAAGTAATGTTATTTGTTCTTGCATATATGTGTAGTGAAAGGCACAAATAGTTTCTTTGGGACTAAAAGACATATCAGTATGTTCAGAGTAATGAGGCTGATTCAGTCAGACCAGACCTTCAAGCTACATTTTCCATTCACATTCTCCTTAAAACTACAATGACACATGCATGAATGAACAGCAATGAAGTGGTTAATTCACTAGGAAAAGAAAGAACAGCTGTGGGCACCTTATGAAAAACCATGTTTGACCTGTCCATCATGAAGACATTTGTTCTTTAGTGCTGCAGGTGGCAGAGTTACTAAGAAAATCAACTTAATTCAACACAATCTTTGGAATGACTTGTTTTCTTGATAGTTTTCTGAACAGTGCACCTCTATGTCAAGTCATGATGGTTGCTGCAATACTTAAAGATCATGACTGGGAACTGAAAGATCATTGCAAAGAGCATTGTGAAGGGGACATTATGCTCAGCATCTTTTAGCATATGCAAATACAAACCACAGTGTAAGATTAGGGCACAAGTGAAAGAAGCATTTTGCCATTATAGAAAGCAGTACCAATAAACACATTGTTGTTACTGGTTCTAAGCTATTATTCATACTTTCTAATAACTAAATCGACTAAAAAGCTTTTTGCTGACATGTACTTTCTATAAGTTTGAAAAATGTTTACAGATTTAATTTTTTTATCTTGTATTTCACTGAAAATTAGGTCATTCTTACTCTATTTAAACAATCTACAGGTCTTCAAATAGAATTCTTACTAAAATCAGTGATAGTGTACCAGAAGATAAGCTGGTCAGTTAAATACTGTGGGAAATAAAGCTCTCAGTTTATCTGTAGATTTGGGAAATGTATGTTTGAGGAGCTTATATGTTTCAGACACGAAAAGAGCAAATTGTAAATTTCCTTGACCATGAGATAAGTAGCAGAGAGTAATACTTTCCTTAGAAATGGCTCCAAAAGGCCACAGTGACAACTGGTAGACATTTTATTATTCTTTGCTACTTATGGCTATCATTGTCCTTTCTCAATCTGCACTACCAAAAAACACCCACTCACAGTGGTAGCAGGAAGAGGCAGAACATGCAACACATCCATTGGAATATGAACCCAGGACATAGGTTGTGTGGGCTCCTGAATCCCTGTTCTCTTAGACCAATGACTGCTGTTACAGTTCTGATATCTTCAGGAACTCCCAAAAGAGGTCCAGGCACCACTATGAGAGTTTCCAGGGTAGTGTGGCCTCAGTGGATCTGGTTGTGAACAGAGGAAGTGATTGAGTCATCTGAAAATGATGGCAAACTGTGAAATTTTGTATGGTAGTTGTACATTTCTGCCTCTCACAGATAAGAATTTTATGAGTTATAGTTTGGATGAAAACAATGAACAGAGAAAAATATTCAAGTCTTTTGAATCCTTTTCCTTGACTAGTTTTGGATGGAACAAACACCAAAAAAAAATAAATCTTTTTTTAAATGGAAATTAATGTAATGCTCTTTACTCCATTAAACAACTATGTCAAGAGAAATATATTTAGTAGTCCAGGGCTATCTCACTGGTAGATATATCCTGAAATAACTAGAGGGATATAAAAAGTATGTTTTGAGCCAGATGAATACAGTTCAGTTATTGCTTTATTATTTTAACACCCAAGGGAAAATCCAGAAGATAATCTGTTATTCCAGTGTGAAAGCTGCCTGTCCTAAAAAATGTATCATATAAATTGACCTGACAGAAATAACCATGAAACAAATGTCATGACGTAACTTTAAGTGGTCTAATTTTTTCCTAGGTATGACACATTTGATATTACATCTGTCCCTTAAAAATTAGAAGTTTTAAATTTTGTTTAAAGAAGTGAATTTGCATTTCATGACTTTTTAAGAAAATATTTTCATTTTGCTGCTACTTCTGAGGTTTGTGTCTTGGTATTAAATTATGTTTGTGCATCTTTTGGAACTGAAACTCAAAGGAAAACAATAAAACAGCATAAAGTGGGACTCATTATGTATTGTAGTTGCTGACATATATTCAAAAAAATATATTTAAAGCTTGGAAATTATTGCCATTTCATTGTGGTCATGTGCACAGCACTGATAATAATGCAGTTAAAGTAGAAAAAAAGAGATGTTGATTATAGGGGAAATGTGCTGCTTTCGCACAGGTGATAATGAAATTCTTTAGACCTCTGCAGGTGCAATTTAGTAAATTAGAGCACAAATTGAACAATTTCCTAATTGCTAAAGCAAATAACTAATATTATGTCTGTCCCCTGAGCCATCAGTTGAAGAAAGAAACAGAAAATTATCAGCTCATCAACCTAAGGGCAATTTACTCAAGCCGAGAATAAATAGGTTGTAATCCTCTGTATTCTAATAGTGATCAAGTTAAAAATAACTTCTTTTGTGTGAGTAATGGGCAGTCATTTGTAAATAACAGTCCTGGACAACCTTAGGATTATCTTTCTCTATTCAAATGGAGACACAAACAAATTGCTTAGAATCTAAGTGAGGATATTAAAATAGAGTGAGAAGAGCTTTTCTTTTCAACTACAGATGTTAATTACAGGTAAACAAAGATCTTACAAAAACCTGGTCTGCTATCTCGCAGGTTTAAAAGACAAAAAGGAACATTATCAGATATCTTTTTGTTCTCTCAAGATATCGGTTCAATCCTTTTTACTTTAATATTTTCTTCATATGCCATATGCGGGGAGGGAAGAGCGATTAACACCTGTATACATATATATGGATTTATTTTGTCTCCAGGACCTCTGATATAACCACATATCCATCTATTAAGTCTATTGGTTATATTTCATAAAGGTCACAGCCCTGTGAACATATAAGGATGTAGCCACTATATTGGTTTTAACCGAGTGTTGAGATTCTCTCATCATAGTATTGTTCAAGATAACAGTTGCAGAAATATAGCACAATATAAAGTAAGATAATATAATATAAAAAGTAGGGTTTTTCTTACCTTATATTAAATACCTATGGTGCAGAGGCCTTTGCCATCCAGTCATCTTTATTTCTCCAAGAAAGCCTCTGAGAGCTGTTATGTATCACATCAAGGACAGAGATTTCAAGCTGCAATGAATGCATGGTATCTATTAGAAAATTCTAAAACTGCCTGTTCAACTCTCATATGGCCATATTAAAAGCAAGAATATCCACAGATTCAACATTGTATAAGTTGCAAACATCATGGTCCAGCATTTAGTTGTATCAAGGTCCCCAAGTAACAATGAAGAAACTCCTTTTCTTCACTTCCTACGCCACTGTCATTTCCTTCGCCTGGGTGATGCATAGGAGTATGTGCACTGTAATGCAAAAAACCCATGATAGGTGGAGAATTACAGATAAATGTTCCTTATGTTTTCTCCATTGATTTTTTTATACTATTTAAGAAGTTAATAATGCATATGCTTTAGATTTAGAGCCCAAATAATTTCTCAGTTATTTTCAAGCAGTCTGACATATATCAGTAATTGTAATAATCAAAGAAAGAATTCCTAAAATAGAAGGGCGGATAAAAGAGTGAAAGGTCTATTTTTTCTCAATTCTAGTGAAATAATGGTACATGCTGCAATATCCTGTGATGCAGCTCTTCAATGTACTTAAATCAAGTCAGAACTAAGCTGAAGTCTGACCATAATTAACTCTTATTTCTTTCTGGAATGTTGCAATTACAAGTCTCCAAGCATCTTGAAGTTTAACAAAGAGAGAAATTGAGGGTGGGGTTTCATAGACTGGTAGAATCATTGAGCTTGGAAAAGACCTCCAAGATCGTCAAGTCCTACATTTGACCAAATACCAAGTGGACCATAACACCAGCTGCCACAGCCAGTCATTTCATGAACACTTCCAGAGTTGGTCACTCTGCTTCCTCCTGGGAAGCCCATTCCAAAGCTTAACCACCCTTTCAGTGAAAAAATTCTTCATGATGAAAAAATTCTTCTGATGTTCAACCTTAACCTTCCTTGGTGCAATTTTGGGTAATTTCCTCTTATTCTGTCTTATCCTGGTTGCCTGGGAAGAGAGGCTGACCTCCACTTTGTTTGCAGGCATCAGAATTCAGGCACCTGAATGTCAGCAAGGTGTCTAAGATATCTATTAAGGTATCTAGCAAGGTGTCTAAGCTCCTGTTACTATCAGTGGAGCTCTAGTCAATACAGTCACTGGGCTGGTAGAGTTATTCTGATCACCCTGAAAGAGAAACCTAGGCTGGCCTTGACATAAACTCTCCTACCTATTGTACAAAACCCACTCTGACAATTTACTGAAAGATGAAAAGTACCACCTGAATCTTAAGCATGATTGGATCTTGAAGCCCAAACCCCCTGCATAAAATGGGAGCAGCTGCATGATGCATATGTTGAATGATGATGGTGAGGTTTTAAATCACCTAGTTCTATTCTAGGATTGTGAAATGGCACAATTACAAAATGAATGAAAGCACAGGTTAGCTGAATGGCACACAGCTTCACTTACACTTCAGTTCTCCTAAAGATATTTTAACCACCTACTCACATTAAGTAACTAATTGCAACTCCCAATCTACCTCACTGGCAATTCATTTGAAATGCGAGTTGGTAGTGCATGCTTCACTATTCACTAGAAAACAAGGAAGCATTAATCTTGCTTTATTTGTACCTGTGAGATCTCATGCCAACATTTTCAAGTGTAAAAACTTGTGGCATATAAATTAAGCTTAGCAGAAATAAAAAGACACCATTTGATGGAAATTTGACATTTCCTATACATGCCGGTCTCCAGGCAGTTTGTATAATTTCTTTGTCTCAGTGCATTAAGTAACTGTATTTTCAACCTGAGTTTTCAGATGAATGTATGCTTAAAATACAGAATGTTGAGGATGTCGATTTCTAATGGCTAAATGTTGAAAAATTTTGTTGTCAGATTACTGCCATTCTGCTTCCAGCTGTTCTTAAGCTGAACCTGTAAAAGTTGCTCAAACAGAGCAAGAATAAAGGAGATGGGGATGAATTAAAAAGTTGCATATTTTTGTTTCCTGACCACCATGAAGACAGGACAATTATTTTTAGAAAAATAATATGTTAAGTTTTTCCTTTAAGCTACACATGAATTCACAGACCAGGTATTTAAATAGATTTATTAAACTGTCCTGTAGCATAAAAAATAAAGGAAGATTAACTCAACTTTATTGTAACACTATTAATATTCTTCATGGCAGGAACTAATTTATTCACATTGATTTTCCCATAGTTATTCTGCTTTTTCCTCACGTGTGACAGTAAAGATGTATTCTTTATCCTAAAAATAATGTTGAAATTTTTGTATGTTTGATTTTTCACACAAGTTTATGACAGTGACTGCTGAACCAGAGATATTTGTTTCACACAGGACAGAGAAATAGAGACCTAAGAATAAAAACATTCTGGATTTTTTTTACCTTTTCTTTTTGCTTTTATAATCCTTTTTCTGGTGTCATAATAAATTAGTCATAGGAAGAATAAAGCTGTGTAGAAACACACTTTCCCCTCAGTAACAGTAATTAATACACTGGAAATGCAAAAAATACAATAACTAAAAAGTCTTGTGTAGCACGTAAACTAATTATTTTATTTAGGCACAATTTCTTTGGTGTGTGACTAAAATGGGTAATACAGATTACCCAGGTCTTGTCATTTAAATAGTTAAGAAATCAAGAAGTGGAATAGTGATTCATCCACCACTTCTGTCAACCATTTCTTTAAAGTTTTTTCTTTAATACATTTTTGAAAATTTTGCTTGCACATAAATACATAAGGAAGCAGGAATTCATGAATCTTAGGAATCTTCCTCATAAGTTTCTACTAAAAAACTGTTTTCCCAAATATAGCTTTTTAGGATGTCCTATAACTTTTCATTCCCTTGGTTTATTCTTCAAATTTTTCTTTGTCTGTCCTATGAGTCTCTACAACCTAGATCAAAAACATGATCATTTCTCCATTTTGACAGTGATACTGTGACAAGATATACCCTCTAATCTGTGAGCATGTGAAGATTCTGACTCTTAAAAAAAGGACTTTAGAAATCTCAATGGAACAATGCCAGTAAAGATTTGTAATGTTGCCAGTGTATGTTGCCAAGAAACTGAATTCTGCTATGAAGTTTTGAACATGTTCTACTGGTCATTGAACTTACTCCAGCAGAACTTGTCCTTATCTGACAGGTTACTGAACTATTAATTGGCCTTCAGCTGGACTTTGTGCCTCTGATCACAGCCCTTTCAGCTCAGCAGTCCAATCAGTTTCCAACCCACCCCACCACCCTCATGTCTAGCCCACACTTCACCAACTTGTCAATGAAAATGTTATGCCAGGGAGTGTTGAAAACTGAAACTCTTATCAAAGTTAAGGCAAACAACATTCACTGCTCTACAGGCATCTACCAAGCTAATGATTTTGTCACCAAAGGCTATAATATCGATCAGGCATGATTTTCAGTTTCTAAATCCATGTAAATTGTTTCAAATAACCCTCATGTGCTTAATGAATTTGGAAACAGTTTTCCGAGCTATGCTCCATCCCCTTCCCTGAGATAGAGGTGAAGCTAATCAGTCCATGGTTCTCTAGATTCTTCTTGCCCTTCCTACATTTAAGAGTGTCCTTTGTTTCTTCCAGTCCTCAGGAATCAATCACTCCAGACCACCATGATCATTCGAATGTAATTCACAGAACCACGAAATGGGTAAGATTTGAAGTGACCACAGTGGATTGTCTGGTCCAACCTTACTGCTGAAGCAGGATCATCCTAGAGAACATGGTACAGAATTAATACCAGAAGGTCCTTAAATATCTCTAGTGAGGGAGATTCCTCACCCTCTCTGGGCAACCTGTTCCAGTGCAATCAATCACACAGCAAAGAACTTTTTCCTCATGTTCAGATGGAACTCCCTGGTATATTGAGAGGGGTAACTCAGTGGCATTTTCCAACTCCTCATGGACTTGTGTATATCCAATCAAGTTTTGGTCATTGTCCAGGCTTCCAAGAATACATCAGTTTCTTCTTTGCTCTTTTCTACACATCCATCTTGGCTGATCACAGTGTTTGGAGTTCTGTGTCTTTTTTCTCATTGCTAAAAATTGTGTTGGTCCTAAATCTGTTACGTTTAGGCAACACATTGTATTGTGTGCATCTTTTTATGAGCCCCAAAGATGAAGTCTATTAATCAGAACTAATTGTTTTATATCAGAACTAGCTGTATTTCAGCAAGTGTCACAAATAGCTAAGAACCTGAGCTTCACATCACCATTGTTTAATATAATCAGGTTATTTAATATCAACGTATATTTTATTTCATGGTCATTTTCACATACAAAACTAAGTTATTATTGATATTAACAGACAGGACATGAAGAAAGGTAGAAATTCTGAGTTCCCAGATGCTAAAAAGAGCACCAGCAACATAAATCATCAATACTATACCAAAACTCACAGCCAAGTAGACTCTTCAGAAAAGTAACAAACAAGGGACCACCAAATATGTGACTACAATAGAAGCTTGCAACCAAGACAAAAGCATTAATTCAGATATTCAGACTGCACATGTAATACAGGGCTCTGGTTAGTATGCAATTCTAAGTGAACACATTTCCTGGAATTTCTGGCAAAAGGACATTGGATCAAGGTAATTTTTAAACTTAATATGAAAAGACAGTTTTTCCTTTCTAGTGAGCCAAATCATACACTTGATTTCATAGGAGAGTTTCTACTGTTTCTTTTTCTAAACTTTCCTTTAAAGTTTTCTGTTGGCTGAGAGGAATCATCATTGGGATGAAATTTTCTTTTATCAATCTCTTTTACTGCTGATGAGAAATGGCTTCCATTAGAGGAACACCTTTGCTCCTCACTGCTCCATAATATTTGCACAATTATTACATCTGGTTTGAGAAATTATGCCTTCTTGCACCATGGTTTGTAATTTAGGATGCCTAATCCTGTCACTGCTGAAAAAAATCAGATTCTGCTGAGTGAATCATCAGGATTATTTTTGATTTGAATAAATCTTGACAGTTACTGGTTTGCATGTCTAATCTGATTCATTGGCTCTACTCTGGTTGCACATGCTCAATTAGAAATGAAGAAAGAAATAAACCATTGAAGCTCACCATTTAATACGTGGAATATTCCTTCAGAGCAGTCATAAACATTAATGTGGTATTTTTCTAGAGCTGTGGTAGACCTCGAACTCAGTGCCTTTTAAAAATAACTCTGAATTAGACAAAAGCAAAACAGTAGAAAATAGAGCCCCGAAAATCAGAATTACTTTTATGTGTATAGTCCCTTGACAAAAGCTGATCACACAAGCAGGGAGTGAGCTCTTGACATGATCAATTTGATTATGATAGCTGCAGGACTCACAAGATATGTTTGTAAATTGTGAGGCTTCAGAGTCGGGTGATAAACTCAGTCATAAAATCCTGGCAACCACTGAAACCTTTCTAACTTTATTGGTCTTCTCTATCAATAAACAACATATACAGGTAGATTATACTAATTTTTTTCCTCTCTTCTCTGATTTGAGTGCTCTGATTTTCTTGAGGAATATTTTGTAGGAAATCAAGTAGGCTGATATTTTCTGGCAGCAAACAGAAGAAAAGAATGTAATAATATTAGAGTAAATAAATAAAATTATCAGTATTATTGAGTATGGATTTTTACTCATATTGATTAATATACTACCCTGGGAAACAGATTTATTGATTAATGGGACTGTAAATGTGAAAACACAGTTTTAATGAAATAAGGAAGCAAGACACACAGAAAACTAAAAAGCATAAAGAAGGTCATGGATATATTTTACAGTCATTCATCGTCTTCTGCTGGCCAAATAAGGCATGGAATCTGCAGAGGTAATGCAAAAACGTTTATTGGTTTCAAGCACATACATTTAAACTTTTCAAAGCTATGATATGATGCTTATTGGTTACCTGTCACTGTGCCTGCCTCGAGGGCTGGGTGTGCTGTGGTGACACTGCACACATGAACAGGATGCGATGTTTCACCTTCCTGGGCACGGTTCATGCCCTGTGATCAGCTCCAAGGTTGTTTCTGCACAAGCTTTAACAAATCTGCCATGCTGCTCATGTCCTTTAACTCATTCTGCTCTGTGACAGTGTTCCATGCCTAATCACAGCATAACAAGCCACTGTGACAAGAAGACATCGACAAAATTGATTAACTTGAGTAAAAGGACAGGTATGTAAATTCAGGCTGCTCAGACTTGCAGTGGAGAATAACAAATCCCTCACTCATAGGAATAAATCAATAGTTGCATTAGGTCAAATTAAGAGTTCAACAATTATTTCAGTCTCCAATACTGATCAGCAGAAGAGGGATTTAAAGCAGGAATAAATTCAGATAAGTGGTGCCCACAGGCACATGAGGCCTGACACACAGGGACTGAGCCTTCCCTGAGTGGACAGGAAACTCCATCTGTGGATTTTAGGGATTTGAGATTAAAGGCAAGAAGTACCTCTGGGGAAAGTTGGACAGAAATATGAGACATTGTGGGGAATTCTATGGGAATGCTTTTTGCTCCCTAGTCCTAGCCTACCCCTATAACTGGTCAGCTCCTTCAGTTCCCCAGACACTTTCAGGGAGAGTTGAATATTGTTGGTGGTGTGTCCACTGTTGGCTGTGCCCTACCTGAGGAGTAGGAGACCCCTCTGATTCCTCTCTTTTTCACCTTTTGTCCTTTGATTGTTCCCTTTTTTTCATGCATTGTCCACAACAATGACTTATTTTTTATGTGAAGTAGTTGATTTTTTTAACCTTTGATGATCTCTCCCTTTTGGAGGGTGGAAGAGGGCAGCAATTGTTTCAATGAATGAAATGGCAGCTTGTTATTGCTAGAAATAGATGTGACATCTTCACTTGGGCAATGACATATATGAAAACACTTCCTCCTTCTGACTATAGCTCGTTTCGCTACTGCACAGGTCACAGAACCTTGATTTTTTTCAGCAGAGTAGTGTTCAGGGTGTGGTTGTGATGGTAATTGAATGCCAGCAGTTTAAGCAGTTTTGAAATGATGAAAGCTTAGAAAAGTATAAAGAGAAATTTGTGTTGTCACTCTAGCAACATTTCCAAATCACCAAAATAAAAGTATCTCCATATTTAGAAATTTTACTCTTTTTTCTTAAAATAACAAAAATAGCAAAATATTAATACTAATACTAATTTATTTATTTCATTTCATGAAATAATTTCTTCTCAAGCAGAATTTTCCAGAATATTAAAATAGAGCTACTTAAATACTAGTCTATAATGTGATGGTTCTGCTTTGAAAGTGTTTGATTCCTTTACAGTACCAAGATTTGAGAAAGAATATTATTATCCTAGTCTGATTAGAAAAGACAACCTATAATGGCACTCAATATAACTCTTTATTTAAGGTCCAAACAATATTTTAAAAATCAGTGTTACCATATCAAGAGGAAGTCTGATACATATTTCTGAACCTCTGTAGATAGTGATTTTGACTCAGGAGGCAAAAATAGTACTTATAAAAAGCAAAAGAAGAATGTGAAGCTTAGAATATCAATTCTAAAATTGTATATAGGAAAAAATGTTTTCAAAAGAATTAAACTGAAAACAGTTTAGTCTAGAAATCTCTAAATTTGTATCAATTCTTTGAAAATAAGCATTGTCAGAGCTTTCTTTCTGTTTAAAATTAACAGCAAATGCATTTTAGCCTTGAAGATATAAATTAGAAAAACTTCTATAGACTGGGGTGACTGAATACTGAATGATGCCTCTACATGATATGACTCTGTCCAGCTCATCCACACAGCATCACCATGCAAACGTGGTTGGGTGAAAACTACCATAAAATTACCTCAGTTTGGCCTCACTGATCCATTTATTCCCTCTGATATTAATTAACATGTCACATGTACAGGGGCTCATAACCAGTCCAATGGATAAAAAAGAAAGACCATGCTTCTGAGAGAAGTTTTGATAATGAAAGCTAAAACAAACTTCAAATCAGTGGCTATGTCACCCAAATTTATATTTCTCTAATCAGAGATTCTCAGATTTGCTTAAACTGGAATTAACTCTATGCTGGTCTAACTTACCTCTCTTAATAAAAGCAATAGCCATAATTTACTATTAAAGACTTCTAAGAGTGGAATTAAACTAAAAACAAGTCTCAGTCAGCTTTAGGGCCATTTATGGCTTGTGGCAGAGATGCAGCTGATTTTCTCTGCCTCTCTCTCATGATTCATGATTCTCATGCAAGTGATTTTTTTCACTTTCATTTCTCTGTCAACAAAAGCCACAACAAATTTTACAGTCTGAAGTGATTGTCTGTTGTGAGACCCAGAACTTACAACAGCTAGCTGTAGGTAGAGGTATCAGTATAGGTAATTTATAGGATGCTGTAAAATGGAAAAAGTTGGAAAACACATATGATCCAGGCTTTCCAGGGAGCCTATGGAGATGCAAAACCCTGATTCTCATAAATTTATCACTAGAAAATCATTCTGCATTGTTTATATATTAAGTCAAATGTCCTGGATACTTTTAATTCAATGCATGCATTGTCCTCATCTGTAACACTGGCAATGATACTTCTCACTTCAATAAATGCTATAAATGGAAGCTGCTTCCTGAAAAGAAACTGCACCAGGGGACTTTATGCCCTAAATTTTGAACAAAAAGGAGTGAAACAAATGCTTTTTTCCCTGAAAATGTTGCTTCTTACAATAATATCTCAGCACATGATTACAAATATAATTAATTTTCCAAGGGATCACAGGATAAATCAAAGAACTGATTAAATCATATTGTTTGTTACATGAAAATCCTATTGAGAGAAAATCAGATGTTGAAGACAAGAAGTAATTTTGGGTCACATTGTTTATTTTTAGTTACTTTCTCTTACTAGTTCAAAAGGAGATTTGAGTTGCTTATTCAGCCCTTTTAATAAGATATCACTCTGATTCTCAATAAGAGCAAACAGATCTGCTTAAAGAAAACTTTCTGAAAGTCAGAAACAAGCACAGAACACCCAGAGGCAAGAGGTCTGTAGAATCTTTAAAAGGTAGCTGGAGGCAAGAACTGAAGCTCTGAAATCTGATAACCAAAATCTCTAGCCTGACAAATAAATGTTTAGGGGATAAACACGTACTCCACAAAAACAACCAAACCTAAGGCTGAACCCGTCCCCACAAACCCCCAAAATGAATTTATTCTATATTGTTCTTAGCATTAATTCCTTGTAATATGATTGTTCCAGAGACTCCAATTTGTATGAAAACATTGAAGAAATGGCTTTTTTGTGCCAGTGATCTGGATCATCATTGTCTTTTCAATACTTCCCTCAAATGATGGTGCATTTGCAAGTCTGATTCAGATTGAGATTTTTGGGAATTGAGTAATATGACAAAGGTAAATTGCTTGAAGACCATGCTTCTTCTGCAAAAATAATAGTTTCATTTGTGATCAAAATACCTTAATGATTCATTCTTATAACAGGGATTTAGAGAGTTTGAATAGGTAAAAATCTCACTAAGAAAGTCATAGGGAAATAAGATTAAACATCTGGTTAACACCTCTATGATCCCTGATGAAATGAATGGTCAGTGCTTCAGCCTTCCTACTAGAAACACTCAGGAAAAGGCTGACAGACATTTGGAATCAAAGCTGGCAAAACGATTGCAGCAAACTACCTCTGCCCTGTATCTTGCTTTCCCATTTGTGCAAGTTTCCCAAGAATCTTCAGACCTGGCCTCTCTTCCTGCTGCCTGTCTTTGTCAGAGCTCAGAGCTGGAGCTGTTCTGCTCTAAGCTGGGATCTGTCTCAGCCTCACCTCAGCTCTCCCAGTGGAAAGTGTTTTACTTTGGATTTGGACTAATCTACCAGGCCATTCTAACACTAGTTGGGTGTTTTTTTTCAGGTCACTTTCTGAGTTTTATTGAATTGCTGAAGTAAATTTTGTGAGTTATAATGGCAGGGTTGAATTTTCTTACCTCGTTTTCCTGAAAGTCAGTTGGAAACCTTCTGTCCTTATAAGCTCAAACATCAATGTTTTAATGCTAGAAGTTAATTTATTCAAGAAACTATGTTTGAGGATCAGAAACTAAAGGTTATTTGGATGACAGATGAGCATATTCAATGCTGAAAGTACCAAAATGTAATTTTTTTCCTCAGAGTTAAGATGTAGTGAAACTAAGTACACATAGGAAATAATTCAAATCAGTAAGAAATATTTTTTTAAAATAATTGCTAGGATATATTATTTTCTGGAGAAGGTGCTTCAAGTTTCATAAACAAAATTAATCGGAACATGTAAAAATTTTTTGCTGAACAATTTTTTATGCCTGTTTCAATTTATGTGCAAGAAATGCTCCTTTACCTGAGCTTAAATTCTTTGTAAAAATGGGTCAGCTCTAGCTAATTTATCAACTGATAAAATTTGAAGAGATATTTAAAATTTTTCAAAATTATTTATGATACTTTGTTAGGAGTGCAGTCTGTTACATGTCCAGATAAGCTCTTTATAATACAGTATTATGATCATGAATGGGTAAAACAAGATCAGACATCAAAATCCTTAGAGAAATATTCTAAGTAATTTGAACTGAAATATTCTTTATTATATTTTCAGCCATTAAGTGAAATAGCTACCATAATCATTGACTAAATCAAATAGAAGGGAGAGAAGTATGGGAAAATTAAAACCACATTAAACCAGTACAACCCAGAACTGTGCAGGACTGATGACAGCTGGAACACGGGTGCATCCAAGAAGCCAGATGGAGTTTCTCTGTTTCTGTCTTTTCTGGTAGCACCAGGAGAGCTACTGAGGAACAGCTGGTTTGGTTCTGCTGGAGCCCAGTAGGGGCTGATAACATCTGTAATCCTGATGTGGGGGCCAAGGGAGAGAGACATCACTGAAACCCTGCAGTCCTGAGCAGACATTCCTGCATATAAGAATGAGAATATGGTATTTAAATTGGCTCCTTCTGAAGATTTGTCCTGTTTGTTGTCCTGTCCCTTTTTTCTCCCCCGTTTGCTAAGAAGTTTTTGGTCAGGGTATAAACTGGGTTACTTTTCACCTCTTTGTTGCCTGCACAAAGCACAGCATCTTTCACAGCTGCATTTGTTTTTCATATACTCACCTTTCTCCACTTTGGGGTTTTTTTTGAACTACAGTACACTGCATATGCTTTACCCATGATATGTTTTCACAGGGAAAATATTGATTTGTCAAACCTGAAGGCTTTTATACAAATGCATATTTATCTTAGGGAAAGTTTTGTCAGGAAATTTTTTAAAAAGCAATTGTGGTTAGATAGAACATGATGTTCAGCTGGATTGATTGAAAGAGAATTTTTATTTATTTATTTGTCTTATGTTAATCAGATGATTCAGAAGTGAGAATTCCTAGTGACTTGATGACTTAATTCAGCTCAAGGTGTTTCCATTCCAGTGAAGAATTAAATGAAGCTAAAACAATCTTGTATTTTCTTAGGTTAAATCTGTGGTGCTCCTCTGCTACTTCTTTATTCCAAAATAAAGTTTTATCATTTTAAAAAGCAAGAAACAATACATTGCTAATAAATATTTGAAGATTTTTACTGTATTTTTCTTCTATTTTACTACTTTACCAGGTGAATTATTTTCTCCTCAAAACTTCTAATTGCAGACGCGTAAAGACTAACTGCTTTTATATTGTTAGAATAAAAGAAATATTGCTTTGCTTTGCTTTTCCCCAATATTAAATTATTTTCACAAGGTAAATTCTAAGAGAGCGACATTTAGTGTCAACACTGTATAAACAATAGCTGCCCTGCAATTGCTAATCTATTTCCTTCATTACTGCTGATGTCCTGAAATTTGTGGAACACCAGAACTGACAGAAAAACAACTCATTTCCTCCAAACTTTCCTGCTGAATAATTACTTCCTATGTTTATCTGATATAAGCTTCCTGTGGGCAGTTTGCATAGGTTTTTCCTGTGCATGGGTTTTTTTAAGGAGTCCAAGAAAAAGCAATTTTGCCAAGTACCTCCTCAAACTAAGAAGCAGAACAGATTAATAGGAGACAGAAAAAGTTTAAAATATTTTTGAAAGTACTTTCTTTAAAGAATTGAAGACCATTTTCATTAATAATATGGTCATAAAAATTTACATTGCATTCAGTTTTTACAGGTGGATCAATTTTGTCTATTAATTATTGCTGTTGTAAACAATTTTTAGTCTTTTTCCTTGTATGCACAAACCCTTTATTTCAACCAATTAATTCTGAAAGGAGCTATTAATATTTAGCTAAGAGAGAGATATATTTATCTTTATGGGAGCTTGAAGAGCTCAACATGTTCTCCTCTTCAGTTGTGCAGGACGATAGGAAAGCTGCACTCTTCTGCTGGCATAACCCCAGACATCAGCACAAAGCCAACATGTAACAGGGCTTGGGAACATAGATCCTCCAGTCTTCTGTGTCTCCTGGGGCATTCAGAATCACACAAAAGACTCCCACTGCAGATTTGGTTCTTCTGCACACGCTCATAACACCAGTCAGTTTGTCCAGATGTCATCTGTCTAGCCATTTTTCAAGAAAATGGAAGGATTTGCTCTCATTAGGTAATCCTTGTTTTATGTATCTTGCTGTTAATGTTGCTAGCTGTGTGAAGAGGCTGTTCAGTAACATTTTGCAGAATTTTCTTTGGTATATATTGATCTCCAAAGTTTGTTGTTTGTTTGTTTGTTTGTTTTTGGGAGCTATGGTTTCTTAGACAAATGTGAAAAGTATATGACTCACTACTGATACCAGAATCTTTATCTGTGACAAAATTTCTTTGAGATTCTCTCAGGAATTCTCTGATAAAAGATTACATCTTCTGGTTGGATGAATCTTTATGAATAGTAGAAGGTAAATTCAGCTGCTTATCAGATGATAGACTTGAATGTTTCCAAACTCCCAGGTATTAGTATCTTCTTAGGTGGTAAAATTCTGATGTTGGTTTACGGAGATAAATGACAGACTCAGCAATTAATTCAGCTATTTATGTTAACTCTTCATCAGAACCAGTTTTCCAAGTACAACAGGAGTGAATGATTTATGTCATAATGGAACAAAATGTAATTTTGTAGTATCTTGGCTAAGACAAAGTTTTCCTTCTCGATGAAATGAATCATTTTCTATTGTCAGAAAGACATCCACTATTTGGCTGTAATATATATTCTAAATATATTTGGCAATGTGGATACTTGACTTAAAGTATTGTTTGAAAATAGTCTTTTACTGTAAATGACTAGAACCTTCTAAACTTTACTAGGATACCGATATTGTTAAATTGTTAAATATGCATTGCTTTATGCAGAAGAAAAGCCATAATTTTTTCAGCATTATATCCCGTAGCTGTTTCATAGTGATCCTAAATTGCAATGAATGTATTCAATCAGGTATCTGTAGAAGGGAAGATTTTCATTGTGAAGGAAGCTCTATAATAAATGGGCAAAGCTGAAGCATTTATGAGAGATGGCTGTGTTTTCAGGAGGCAGGCTTCAACTGCTGAGTAATGAAGGAGGCTGGAACTTCCTGTAGGAGGGAGAGAGTGTCACTTTTACGTTTCAGGAGCAAAATCAGTTCCTGAATACTCCCAGTGGGTGGAGCTTCAGCAGAGGCAGGGTTTTGATTAGATGCTTCCACCCTCTATCCAGCATGGACTGGATAGTGCTCCCAGGCACATGAATCTTGGGTTGCCCTGCACAGGGCCGGGAGCTGGACCCGGTGAACCCAATGAGTCCCTTCAACTCAGCTTATTCTTTGATTCTTTGATTCTTTGATTCTTTGATTCTTTGATTCTTTGATTTTTTGATTCTGAGGAATCCTAAATATGCAAACTTCTTACATTACACCTGTTTAGAAGGGGTATGTGTGGGGGGGGAGTCTCCTTCAAATTATGTTTTAATTTAAAAAGGAAAATCTTAATGCAAATGATTTCAATTAAAACTCAGTTATTGCCAGCTCTTATCTTTATGTTTCTATTAAGAGGGTACAGTGAGATACTATTGTTTCAAAAGAAAATTGAAAATCTTGACTAATTTTAACATTGTAAAAATAAACAAATGTATTTTAATATTTTAAGCATCTAGATATGAGCAATGAATGGATCTCATTAGTATCTGGAGGATTTTACTGCTATTTCTCTTGCTGACATTTCTCCTTATGATTTCATTTTAGCAAATCTTTATCTTTAAACATAAATCCCCAGGAAAAATGCAAGAGTGGCTGGATTTGATATAAATCTAAAAGTACACATATCTGTCATTATGGCTAAAGTCTAAATAAACAATACAAATTGTATGGTGGAATATAAGATTAATTTCTGAGTTTCAAGGTTCAACTTTGTTAAAATACTTTGTATGAAAAAAGAAGACAAAAAATCAAACAGGATTAAAAAAAACCCAAAAAAACAGGTCAACTGAATCTGGGATTTCAAGCATTAACATCCACCATTCATGGCTGCATGGTTATTTCATGGAGCCATTACCTTGTAAAACAGCAGAGCTTGTGTTGTTTTGACTGTCTTTCTATCTCAACATATTTGGAAGTCTTTCAAATTCGACTTTAGACCTGATTTACATAAGTTTATAGTGTTTAATTCAGTTCTGTTACATACTGTATTTTGGCACTCTTGTTTAAGGAATATGTTGCATTTTATCAATATTCACACAAAATAGCTTAATGTCATCCTTCACTATGTTCTTAAATGTGTCTTTCTTGGATTAGCAGTTTTTTCTGCCTTTCTCTGGCTTTTAGTTCCTTTTCTTTTCTCTAGTTAAATAAAAAAATGAATTTCTGTAAGTAGAAATATGCTTACACTTTACCATCTTTGTTGTGAAATCCCCTCTCTCCACAGTACAGAAACTTCCAGCCTTCTTCATTGCTCTCCAAAAGCAGTCTGCCTCTTAAAAATACATAATCTATCATAATTGATTTACTTTTGTCCATTTATTGCACAATACAGGATCTTTCACAGCCATTACCTGGTGGAATTTCTGTGTTGCCTTGGCTAAAATGGCATCCAACCTGAATAGTTATACATCAGCTCAAGTATGCCCGCACCAACTGCTCAGATATTGTTTGTACGAATGAAAGTATTGGGATGGAAATATTGTGGTGAATGATCACAATGTTGTCAAGAAAAGTCACTAGTGGCCACCATAAGTGTTGCAGAGCAGAATGAGTTAAATGTCATGAACAGTATGTTTGAATTGCTGAAGGTCGTACCTGCAGGAAATTGTAACAGAAGCTCAGACTACGTTGCCTTCCATGTTCTGTAGTATATCCATGGTATTATGCACAGAAAATTTCAATATTTGAGATGATTGTTTACCCCCTACTTCATCAGAAGCACAAGAACTTGAAATTCTGGGATCGACTGACAGATGTCTGCATATTTTTCAACTATAGTAAATTAGAAAAGAATAACAGAAACAGTGACCCATACTAGATGACTCTGGATATTACCCCAAGTCTGTTATTATCCCTTAATAGTTCTTTGTGGTACAATCACATTCAAATTCTCTGTGTATTATGCACCATTCTCTCCCATGAAAATTGCCTCAAGGGACATTTTTGATTTGTGGTGATTGTGCCTGGCCTGCTTTGCCTTTGTGAGTGATTGGTAGACCTTGCACTATTGGCTGCCTCAGGTGTTAACTCCTGATTTAACCATGATTATAAATCACACAGATAAGGCAGATCAGAACCAACAAAAATATGCACTTCATGGAGTTACCAAAGACTGCAATCCAAATGCACACTTTTGGAATCCCCCAACTTCTTAAGGTTGATTCAATTTTTGCTCCAAGAGTTGCATCAGTCAAAGCTCTTACTGCCTTATGAAAGCATGGCTTCTGTCTAGCTCAACAAACTGATGCGACTTCCCTTGCTCTTTCTGGTCTTTTGACAGATGTTGATTCTATGTGACTCAACAAAATTATGCTGCCATAGATTTTTTGCTGTTAGCCCATTGCCATGGATGCCAAGATGTTGAGAGAATGTGTTTGAATTTCTCTGATCACTCTCAATCCATATATGCTAGTATTCAAAAGCTGTAAGAAGGTGTTAGCAAACTGCAGTGGGATCACAAAGCAGACTGGCTGGGTCAGCTGTTCCAGTCTTTGAACATTTCTGGATGGGTTGAGAGGTTATTATAATTAAGAATTTATTAATTGAAAATATTTTTGTGCCTTTTCATGATTATGCCTTGCTTATTGCAATGTATGTGAAAAATGGTTAATGCAGTTCTACGTAATTAGTCAGACTGATACCAGACAAGATTTACATGACTGCAAATGGAAATGGATATATTATTTTCACAATTATCTCAGATTCTTTCATGTTCTGATGGACATTCTTCATGACAGTTATGAACTTGGTTAAGATCAGAGGTTAGGTGAGAAGATATGGGGACACACCAGATCTTTTTGTCAGCTAACAGCAACAAGGCTGCACAGGGTTTAAGAGAACAACAGAAACGCTTTTACATATGCCTGAAACAGTCTCCTGCGTGTTTCCAATTGCAGTCTGCTGGTCAGTCATTCATAAAGGTTGCATGATATTTTAAAATTTAATAATTCTCTGTCAATACACAGTAATTTGGGACTCAGAAAAATGTGACAGCACTTTCCCCTCTCTACCTCCAGTCATAAATCACCTTGGGAAGCACAGACTTGGACAAATGTAGACCACCATACTGAAAGACATCAGCATAAAAAAGGGTCTTAATTTAGACAGCTTATGTTCCAGACAAGTGTGTCAACCTAGGGCTTTAAAATAGTGGTTTATTCTCTGGAAGGCGTTTGGTAAAGGAAAATAATCTCTTCCTTTGGATAAGCTTCTTCAAAATATGCTCTGAAACAGGTAGAGGATAACTATTTTCTGTTTTCTGAATTGTATCATTTAATTCTATTAATACTAACAACAGTTTAATTTAAAATCCTACAAGATCATTATTTTTGTCTCCCTCAATTTGCTCATTTGTAAAGAAAAAAGAAAATTTGCTAAATGGATCAGAACTCAATTTGTTATTGGAAGCGTTTAATACATTTAATAACCCTGCTATTACCAAGCCATTTAATGGGGTTAAAAGTATGACAAATTTGACCTATAAATTAATGTGATCCCCATCATGACTTTTATTAAGTTGCCTTCATTATCTATGGCAAAAAGATCTGGGGAAAAATTCTTGAGGAATGGGCCATTCTCTTGTCTTTTTGATGATCTCAGGAGTTGAAAGATATGAAGTACTGTTTATTTTTATGATCACTGCACTCTGGTTGAGAACCAAAAGCTAAGATGCGTCCTTTGGAACAACATCAAGTATGCAGCATTTTCTACTCATCTAAAATGTTATTTGTTATGTGGGTATGTTTCAATGCACTTTGTCTCAAGGCCTGTGTGTTGTTTGATTCTGCACTGTGTGCAGTAGATATAGCATTATGTGGATTGCAAAACAGCTCTGAGCCAATGCTTTAAACTGTGGTAGTGCAATAACCATGAGTTGAGCACCAAAGAATGTGGCAGGTAACCACAAGCTATAATTCTGGCAATTACAGCAATGATATTTTGAGAGACTGGATGGCTGCAGTGGTATTTTTATGTTCCTTCTTAAGGTCTCCCTTCAAAGTTAACTACACAGTTTTGCTTAGCTGGGCTGGAATGGATCTTTAGCTCATACTGGAAAACCCAGCAGGATGTTTAATTTTTGAGTCTTCCTTCTGTTTAGTATGTCAGTGCATGGAAAGGACATGCAACATCAATAAGATTATATGCAAGGGATCTAGAATCCAACGGTGCTTTTCATTTAATTATTTGTATATTTCTTCTAAAGATTTTCATGATTCTTTATTAGCACGGACAGAGAATGTAGGTATTCTGGATTTTGCAGAAGAAAACAAAAGAGCTAGTGTTTTTCTTACAGCTACACATACACTAGATAGGAAAGGAAAAGCAAAAAATATATTATCACTTGAATAACAAGAGAACTTCATATACTTCAAATATATTTGGACAATCAAATCAAACTGGCACTTGAGGAAGAGGTGCTGCTGTCGTGTTTAAGGTGGTAAAGCAAAGTTTAGAATTTTCATGGTAGTTTGTCCATAAAGATAAATGTTGTCTTATCTAATTTTTGCTTCAAATTATCAGATAAAATAAAAATAAAATTCTGTAACTATGTAAAAGCTTCATTTAAAGCGATGTCAGTCCTCATCTTTGAACGTTTGTGTACTAATATGTGGTTATTTGTATCAGCCATTTAATTCATGCTGCACCTACTGCCACTCCTACCAATTGTACTACCACCATTCCCTCCCCTGCAATTCTATTTACTGAAAAAACTCATGGAAAAGTGCTGCTGCTTTCCAGCAGCTGCAGTTACAAATTTGATTTTATCTCATTTTTTCTCATTGAAGAACTGTAGCCACTAAATTAGAGCATTTCCCCTAAATTAAAATCTCTAGTAAATCTTCATGGGTAAACTTTAAAGCATGATACTTATTCTTTCCAGATTTCTTAAAATAAAATGTGACATTGATCTATTAATTATATATCTTAACCATTTTTCATAGAGTATACTATTAATAACCTCCTATACATGTTAGATTTTTTCCCCTTGAATCTTGTTTAAATAAAGGGAATAATAATACTTTTTATTATATTTATTTTGACTACTATTTGATGTTTGGTCTAATAATGGCAGGATGCATCATTTTTCCTCAGAAAACATCTTTTTTTTTTTT